>VZTH01013442.1:159228-284829 GCA_013397815.1 Aleadryas rufinucha
AAAAAAAAAAAGTACAGTATGTGGAAGTGAAACTTTTAAGATCTATCCACTATGCAGCATGTCTAAAACCCAATGAAGAATTGAATTCAAGGAAGCTGTGGAGAGAGAGACTCAGTGATCTGTATTTGTTTACCTGCAAACAATGACAAACATGCCTGGGGAAGAATCACAGAAAAAAGAAAGAAAAAGAAAAAAAAATGACTATTTAATTTTTTCCTGTTAAAGTAGTTGGCTGTAGCTTAGAGTACAGCTGAAGTCAGGATGAGAGGTGATAGGAAGGAGTGGGTGGAGGCAGATGGCAGAAGAACACATCCAAGCTGGGGCAGGAGGAAAACTCCCTGCGAGAAAATCTGTTGCTTGTCTACTTTGTTTTGTTCCCATTAAATGAGGGATGATACACAAAAAACGCCATGTGAGGTCAGAAAGCAAGAAGAAACAAACTGAATCCTCTCCTTCAACGTGATGCAGGTTCCAGAGAAAGAAACCCAGCTTTATTTAGAGCATCAGGTTGGGTTTAAATACCATTGCAACCTAGAAGGAAAACTGTCTATATTAAATGTGACCTGCAAAGGAATTTAGTAAAAGCTTAGCAGCTTTACAAACATGTGTTGGGTGTTCCAGCAGCTGGGCTGAGAGGCATATTAGCCACTTGGAGCTCATATTTTCCCCTCTGTCCAGGATCACATCTGCCAGACTCTTCAAGGAATCCGTAGGCTGCACCCAGAACATAATCCCAGTTTATGCTATGCTGGCAATTCCATTTTGCTTTAGGAGTGCAACACCAGCAAGACCCAGCCTGTAGGTAATGTATTTTCTGTAAAAGTGAGGTATATATATACTTAGTTCAAATTGAGTGCTAGAAAGGTTTAAAAGTCTGAGGCAAGACTGGAGTGCTCCCAGCCTCATATTCCCTCCAGATTACAGCTATGGGCCAGTCACTGGCACAGTTCAGCATGAGCTATGGAATAGAGGTGCTCTGTTCCCATTCCCTTCTCATCCTTCCTGCCAAAGCAGCCAGCTTTGTACCAGCAGAGTCCCTCAGGCCATGTAACCTCAGCATGGGCCTTGCCTGTGCTCCTCATATTTGACTGCCTGGACAGAACTGGTGTAAACCAGGTCCTAAACCCAGCTCCACCTTGGCACCTTTGTTGTTGTTGTTGATGTTTGTCTTCCAGACTGAGGTTTTTGTCTATCTTATTTGCCTGGGGTTCTTGCAGTTCTACAGCAATGCTTTGCAGTGGGAAAGGAAGATGCATACATATTGACTAAGCCTGTGGGTTTGATGGGGGGTGGAAGTGATGGGAATAAAATGCAGGAGGGAGAAATTTTCTAGTTCTGCTTTTACTCTATTCCTTCTAAGAAAAGCTCTAGGCAGGTCTCCAAAACATGTCATAAAACCCCCTTTTTGTGCATTTGGCTGGCTGCATTCCTGAGTACCTGTTTGTGTGGATGAAGAAATAGTTACTGAAAATCTGCAGGACAAAGACAGGAAAAGCACATCCTGAGCAGCAGCCTGGGACAGTGTGCAGGACTTAGCACTGGTCCTGTTAGATCCACAAAAGCTGATGCACAGACAGAGATCCCAGGAGTGCACAGGTATGTGAGGAACGAAGGAGACCCTCACATCCAAAGCCACAGGTGCGCCAGTTCCACCCTCAGCTCTGGAGGGAGCAGCTGTATTTGGCCTCCTGACTGTCTCTCCACTCATGAGTTGCTCATGTGTGCAAGATGTGAATGTACTGCGTGAAAAGTTGTTTGCTATTGCTAATAGAACCAAACACAAGATTTTAGCATTAACAGCCACTTGATTAATAAAAGACATTCTAATAAATATCGGTTGTAAAGGGAATTTGTAGCACACACTTAAATTCCAACCAGAAGTTTGTTTTTCAGTCAGGTGGGGTTTTTTTTTCTAAATTTGGTAATAGCAATTTAGTTTATGAACAGTAATGGAAAAAAAAAAAAATCCAATCAAGCCAAAGCTTGTGTCTCAAAACATTTATTGTTTATTTAACAACAGCAGTGAGGCTGCTGCTCAGTAAATGAACACAAGTGTGAGCAGAACATACAGGATAAGACATGTTTACAGAAACTTGTGACTGAAAGCAGGGAGAACACCTACCCAACACACTTCAGCTTTGTTTGGTATAAATATATGTGCTTATAATATGCATTTGAAGGGAAAGGATATGCAAAGACCATTTAAATAATTTCCAGCTTCAGTTTTTAAAAAGCATGGAATGTACAGTTTAGTACTAGCAAAAATACACACAAAAAAATATTTTTTTTCAAGTTGTGCAACATGTGTTTTCTCCAGGAGGAAAACTTACATGGAAGAGAGGATCTGTTTGAAAAAGGCTCGTTAAACTGAGAAACAGGAAACCTGGAAGAGCTTAGGCATGCATTTTACTGTCAAATTTTCTCTATCCCCGTTTCCCTCCCCCTTAAGCTTTTTGATGATGTAAACAATTTTGGTGCAGCATTTAAACAGGAAAAATACCAGTTCTATCTACCTGCCAGTCTTCTGGTTCATTAAAAATGGTGGCACACAGAACCTAGAAAATTGTCACAACCCAGCCAACCTAGAGAACCACCATCACTGCAGTGCCCTAGGACAGAATTATTTTTAATGCCTTTGTCATCCCCCCCCTTTTACTGCTGTTACACCCCTCTCTTCTACCAGGTTACCCCACCACAAAATCATTTAGAGGGATTATACAGATTATAAATTCATTCCTGATTAAATATCAGTCACATTTGGCAACCTGCTAACATTTGTTTAACAGAAAATACTCTGCCACTTCAGCTTTTATGCACTGAATATCAACGATACAGACAATTTTCTTCTCTTTTTTAGACATACCTGCAGGATGAGCGACTCTTTATCACCTTCTAATCGTGCCAACCTTTCTTGATAAGTTTCATTATTAGATGAATGATGGTTCACCTGTGACTGGGAGGAAAAAAAAGTGCTGTGAGAATTTTTACACTTAGAGTTTCAAGCAATAGTTAATAAAAATTATATATATTAAGCCATTTTTACAATACAAAAAATATGAAAAAAAGTGTGTCTAGACCAGAACTGTTTACTTCATATACATGGAGCCTTTGGAATGTACATTCTTTTAGCTGTATTTTGAATACTCTCTCATTTCTAGCAATCCATAATTGTATAGCAATGGACTGATATTATCTAGAAAATTATAATTTCAATGAAAAACACCATCTAACCAAAGCAAAACCCATTTAATTTGAAATATCTAGTCTCCACAATCTTTTGCCAAAGTCAATGAATCTTGTGTTTACTTTCAAGTGGCAAAAATTGCCATAGGTATGTTATTCCTAGAAATTACTGAGAGAAAATCATAAGTTTTTTGTTAGCAATAAAAATTTATTTAAATGATCAAATTCTTTTCAAGAATTGCTCTAGCAACCCCATCACTTATGGATTCCTAAATGGCTCTAGGGAGCAAAACCACCTAAAACATGACCCGTCCTTAACTATTACGTCCCATGTCCTATGAATTTTAATACTTCATATAGAAATACCACAATTAAAAAAATCTGCCGATTTATTCAAGTTTAGAAGAGTCTCCGAGGTTCATCCTGCCCACTGAAACATTGTGGGAATGGAGCTGTTTGCTCAGAGCATCAAAAGTAACCTGAGCCCCCAGAGGCTGATTTCTCAGCTCCACTGCAGGCACTGCAGTTCTGCCGGGGAACACAACACTCAGCCTGGCTTTTCAGCTCACACAGGAATCTAAGAAGCTCCCTTCATCTGGCGCTGACTACTCATTTACAGTCACTTGCACAATCACACCAATATAATTATAATCCTCCTCCACAACTGCCCTTTCTTTTTCAGCTAAACATTTGTGAACAGAATATTTTTTTTTTAATTAAACATATTTATGGCTTCTTGATCTATGCTGAGGCCTACAGGTCCAAACATAAAACAGATGGTGAAAATAAACATTGTGCTAATTAACTCAAATCAAGAAATCAAATTTTTATCCAAAAGACACTTTTCAAGCCATGAAGTGCTGAACTAGATATAATAGTTACCTTACAAGGCACCGTAATAAGGTACCTTAATAGGCACCTTTATAAGCTAAGAGAAACTGAGCACCTTTGTCTCTGATTATTTTGAAAGAAATTGAGAGAATCACAACAGCACCAACAAACAGGGCTGAAAGACGTCTGAAGAGAGCATCTGGTTCACTATTCCGTCCTAGGGCCAATGATTATTTGCAATATTCTTGTTTAGTCTTCTTCTAAAGACCTCCAGAAATGGAATTCACAGCTTCTCCATCTACTTCTTACCTACCCATCATTAGAGCATTTTTCTTAATGCCTAATCTGAATAATCTCTTCAACTTCATGGTTCTTATCATACCACCATAAATTAAAAAATAAGTCCTTCCGTTCACTTCAGAGATGTCTTAGATATTTAAAGATTATCTCTACACCTCTAATTAGCAGGTCCCTCTTCGTGTTGTGAAAGAAAATATGAGTTTTTCTGTCTTTTCCTCACAGGTTAACTTTTCAAGATCTGTCTTGTTACTTTCTTTTGGTTCCTCTTCACCAACTATTTCCCAACTTCTTTTAAAATTAAGAGCCCAAGAGGAGACACAGTACTCCAATTGAAACTGGTTTGAGTGGTAAAATCTTTTCACAGACTCTTGGGCCATATTTCTTTCCATATTAACCATATAGTAAAATTCATATATTTTCAGCCTAGGACCCATAACTTCCAGATCCTTTTAAAATGCTTTTATTTAGCTGCCATCCTGTTCTTCATTCTGCTTTTACTCTTTGTTTCTGCTTAAATGTATAACTTCGAGCAAGTCTGCATGGACTTGCTTATTATTTATACTCTTTTCCTGTGCATCTGGCTCTTACATTTTAATCATGTCCTTTAGCATAGTTGCAAGACCCTTAACTAGAATCACCTATAAATTCAATTATCTTGGTCTTTTGTCACTGTTTAAGGGGTCAACAGGAACACCGAAAACAGAATGTGCAGGAGCTCACTCCACACCTCTCTTACCAGCATTCATCATCAAAAGGATGTGTTAACTCTACTCAGAATAAACTTTTGTCACAAGTTTTTGACCAGTTCATAGTAAGTACAACTAAGGTTCAAGACCTCACAGAAATGGCTCTAAATATGCAAGTGTGAGGTCAGCCAGGATGGCCTCAGATAAGCACAGGAAAGTACAGTAGACAGAAAAATGGCCTGTTAAATAAAAGTGTCTGATTGACGTACAGCAGTTGTTTAAGACTCGGTAATTCTTTGTGGCATGTATAAAAGACAAGATAAAACAATGTAACATGAACCAAGGCCATCTGTGGATGGTTGGAGTGCATTCTGCTGTTGTGAGAGCCAGGACTGAGAGGAAACTGAGCAAGATGTCACATGTATCTGCAGCAACTGAATACAGGACTTATAGCACTAAAGGCATGAGACCACAGATGATTCCAGTTGCTCTGAGAGCTCACAAACAATAAATAAATACTGGCCATGTGGTTACACAGGTCTAAAAGGCTGAATCTACAAGATTTCCTATGGAGCTGCTATTTCAGAAGATCCAGCATTAAAGACCAAAAATCATTACCTGGGCTCAGCAAATTATAAGCCATATATGTTAGCTATGTCTCTTGCAATGAAAGAATGAGAGAGATTGCATAAAACATGTAAAAAAGTTTCTGATAACACATGATAACAAAGTAGAAGGAAAGATATGCTAAGGCAAGGTAGCCAAAAATACGTCGATGGCAGTACCACTGCAGATAAAAACCCAACTGCATGCCATAAATATTTTGCCTACAGGAATCTAGACTGGAAAAGAGTTTTAAGATCATCGAGTCCAAACATAACCACCACCATTTTCACCATTAAACCATGTCCTCAAGTACCATATCTACACATTTTTTGAACTCTTCCAAGAATGGTGTCTCCACCATTTCCCCAGGGCAGTTTGTTCCCATGTTTTACAGGTCTTTCTGTGAAGAAATTTTTCCTAATATCCAATTGAAACCTTTCATGACGCAACCTGGGGGCACTTCTCTTGTCCTGTCACTGGGTGCCTGCGAGAAGAGGCCGGTCCTCACCTGGCTACAGCCTCCTTTCAGGCAGTTGTGGAGAGGGGTAAAGTGACCCCTGAGCCTCCTTTTCTCCAGGCTAAACACCCCCTGCTCCCTCAGCTGCTCCTCATAGGACTTACCCTCTAGACCATCCCAGATCCACTGCCCTTCTCTGGACACATTCCAGCCCCTCAATGTCCTTCCTGAATGAGGGGCCCAGAACTGGACACAGCACTCGACGTGTGGCCTCACCAGTGCCCAGTACAGGGGGACAGTCACTGCCCTGCTCCTGCTGGCCACACTATTGCTGATACAGGCCAGGATTCCATTGGCCTTCCTTCTTGGCTACCTGGGCACAGCTGGCTCATGTTCAGTTGCTCTCAACCAGCACTCCCAGGTCCTTTTCCCTGGCCACTTTCTTTGTCCCCAGCCTGTAGCAATGCATGGGGTTTTTGTGACCCAAGGACAGTACCTGGTGCTTCGCTTTGTTGCACCTCATCCCACTGGGCTCAGCCCATCCACCCAGCCTGTCCAGATCCCTCTGCAGAACCTTCCTGGCCTTCAGCAGATCAACACTCCCACCCAGCTAAGGGTTATCTTTGCACTTGCTGAGTGTGCACTCAATCCCCTCATCCAGATCATCAACAAAGATACTGAACAGGATTGGCTCCAACACTGAGCCCTGGTGACGGTCCCCAGCTGGATGTAATACCATCCACCACCGCTCTCTGGGCCAGGACATCCAGCCTGGATGGTTTTACCCACTGAGGAGTGCACCTGTCCAAGCCATGGGAAGCCAGGACCTGCAAAGCAATTTCTTGGAGCACCTGTATTGCAGTCTCCTTAGCACTTTTGGATACAGTTTACTGCCCATCAGATTGCAAAAGACATTAATATAAAAAGTTTTCTGGAACAATTCCAAATCAGTTGTTTCTCCAGGTTCTGGAAAAAGAAAAGAAAAAGAAAACTTTCCATAATTTTCTTTCATCAAAAAGCATTCCATCACCTGCTTTAGCTTCTTCATTTTTGTTTTCCAAATCTCTCTTTGGAACATGCTCACTGATTTAACACGAACACAATATTGGTAGCTGCTGGTAAGTTCCAAGTATCTAAGTATCACTTGCATGATCCTGTCATTACTGAGTCCTTTTCCAAGAAAAGGGCTTACATTTTCCTTCTTACGTGACACAAAAAAACCCAGACTTTGGAGAACAATTCAACAGCTCTGATTTAAAATGGGGATAGTCAGCAAAAGCATAAAAGGACGCTGCAAGAAATGTTGGTCAGTTGATGCTCTGCTCGTGTGTGCCTTTTCAGCGCCAAGCTTCTCCAACACAGCTAATTTTAATCCAAACCCCACCAGCTTCTGGAGTTGGTCAGCAAGCTGTTACTCAGAAGTTTGTCGCAAACACCATGGATCTCCTCCTGGGCTGTGGAGTGGGGAGGAGCCGGGAAAAGAAACCTGGCAGTCAGTAAAAGCGGTGATTTGTAAGCTTTTTCAACAAGTCATCCGCCTCTTTGAGGAGACAGATTATGTCATAACCCTCCTCTCTTCTTCAGCCACATGAATCACCTTCAGCTCTGCTGATAATTAAATAGCATGCCTGTGGCAATACTTGTATTAATGGGGAAGGTTAGGGACATGCTTGATGTACTGCCTTTTGTTGTAGTTTAGAAGCTGAAAATGAGGAGTATGGCCAGCAGCGTTCAGCCAGTCAGCTTTACCACAAACCACCACACAGACCACAGTATTACATTTCAACACAAGAAAATGTGGACTGTAGACTCCTCCCAGCCTCTTTGCAGTTGATAATATTTAGAAGTGTATGGTCTCTCCACCTCTGTGGTACTCTTTTTGGTCAGTAGAATTATGTTCTGAGTCACAAGGAGTTGTATTACGAAGTGATGAGTGAGCAGCTTACACGGTAAACATTTTTATTTGCATCTGACTATGGATGAAATACAAATTTAATCTCTTGGCATGTTAGTGCTACCTCAGATACACACCCATCTCAACATATGTGCATTCCCTCAGTTACCTGAAAGGAGGAGGAGAAGGCTGGAACATGATTTCTGGATCTATAATTCTTGCCTTTCATCTGAAGGCAATTAGTAAATCAACAGCAGGATTTTTTATTTGCCATTGTTATTGGTTGGTTAAATGAAAGTGGCAGTCACTTGGAAAAAGCTGACAGTGCATAGTCTGAAACTAAGCAAAGACAGAGCTANCAGCCCCTCAATGTCCTTCCTGAATGAGGGGCCCAGAACTGGACACAGCACTCGACGTGTGGCCTCACCAGTGCCCAGTACAGGGGGACAGTCACTGCCCTGCTCCTGCTGGCCACACTATTGCTGATACAGGCCAGGATTCCATTGGCCTTCCTTCTTGGCTACCTGGGCACAGCTGGCTCATGTTCAGTTGCTCTCAACCAGCACTCCCAGGTCCTTTTCCCTGGCCACTTTCTTTGTCCCTAGCCTGTAGCAATGCATGGGGTTTTTGTGACCCAAGGACAGTACCTGGTGCTTCGCTTTGTTGCACCTCATCCCACTGGGCTCAGCCCATCCACCCAGCCTGTCCAGATCCCTCTGCAGAACCTTCCTGGCCTTCAGCAGATCAACACTCCCACCCAGCTAAGGGTTATCTTTGCACTTGCTGAGTGTGCACTCAATCCCCTCATCCAGATCATCAACAAAGATACTGAACAGGATTGGCTCCAACACTGAGCCCTGGTGACGGTCCCCAGCTGGATGTAATACCATCCACCACCGCTCTCTGGGCCAGGACATCCAGCCTGGATGGTTTTACCCACTGAGGAGTGCACCTGTCCAAGCCATGGGAAGCCAGGACCTGCAAAGCAATTTCTTGGAGCACCTGTATTGCAGTCTCCTTAGCACTTTTGGATACAGTTTACTGCCCATCAGATTGCAAAAGACATTAATATAAAAAGTTTTCTGGAACAATTCCAAATCAGTTGTTTCTCCAGGTTCTGGAAAAAGAAAAGAAAAAGAAAACTTTCCATAATTTTCTTTCATCAAAAAGCATTCCATCACCTGCTTTAGCTTCTTCATTTTTGTTTTCCAAATCTCTCTTTGGAACATGCTCACTGATTTAACACGAACACAATATTGGTAGCTGCTGGTAAGTTCCAAGTATCTAAGTATCACTTGCATGATCCTGTCATTACTGAGTCCTTTTCCAAGAAAAGGGCTTACATTTTCCTTCTTACGTGACACAAAAAAACCCAGACTTTGGAGAACAATTCAACAGCTCTGATTTAAAATGGGGATAGTCAGCAAAAGCATAAAAGGACGCTGCAAGAAATGTTGGTCAGTTGATGCTCTGCTCGTGTGTGCCTTTTCAGCGCCAAGCTTCTCCAACACAGCTAATTTTAATCCAAACCCCACCAGCTTCTGGAGTTGGTCAGCAAGCTGTTACTCAGAAGTTTGTCGCAAACACCATGGATCTCCTCCTGGGCTGTGGAGTGGGGAGGAGCCGGGAAAAGAAACCTGGCAGTCAGTAAAAGCGGTGATTTGTAAGCTTTTTCAACAAGTCATCCGCCTCTTTGAGGAGACAGATTATGTCATAACCCTCCTCTCTTCTTCAGCCACATGAATCACCTTCAGCTCTGCTGATAATTAAATAGCATGCCTGTGGCAATACTTGTATTAATGGGGAAGGTTAGGGACATGCTTGATGTACTGCCTTTTGTTGTAGTTTAGAAGCTGAAAATGAGGAGTATGGCCAGCAGCGTTCAGCCAGTCAGCTTTACCACAAACCACCACACAGACCACAGTATTACATTTCAACACAAGAAAATGTGGACTGTAGACTCCTCCCAGCCTCTTTGCAGTTGATAATATTTAGAAGTGTATGGTCTCTCCACCTCTGTGGTACTCTTTTTGGTCAGTAGAATTATGTTCTGAGTCACAAGGAGTTGTATTACGAAGTGATGAGTGAGCAGCTTACACGGTAAACATTTTTATTTGCATCTGACTATGGATGAAATACAAATTTAATCTCTTGGCATGTTAGTGCTACCTCAGATACACACCCATCTCAACATATGTGCATTCCCTCAGTTACCTGAAAGGAGGAGGAGAAGGCTAGAACATGATTTCTGGATCTATAATTCTTGCCTTTCATCTGAAGGCAATTAGTAAATCAACAGCAGGATTTTTTATTTGCCATTGTTATTGGTTGGTTAAATGAAAGTGGCAGTCACTTGGAAAAAGCTGACAGTGCATAGTCTGAAACTAAGCAAAGACAGAGCTAGGTAAATTTGGTAGTCTTTAAAAAAAAGACTTTTAAAAAGTATTATTTTATCTGGATAATTTTTCTGGAAACTAATACTTGGTTTTTTCCTCCAGACAGTTACATGTCTTAAAAGAAAATATCCTTAGAGAAGTCATAAGATTCACCTTCAATGTCTTGAATTCAATGGCTATTTCATGGGTTTGATCACTCCACCTCTTCTTAGTACCGGTTAAGAATCTCCTCCGGAAAAAAAGGAAGGCAAAGAAGCAATGTACACATATCAGGCCAGCCTCAGCTCTGTACTGCACTTTGCAGTAATATTAGCATTTATATTAATAATTTTTGGCTATAACTACATGCCTACGTACCAAAATGGTACATACCACCATGGATCGTGCCATTGTTATTTAGAATGGTGTCTTCCAGTTAAGGGTGAGTGGAAAGATGAGAACAAAGCAACAGGATGACATGAAATTGTACGTGTGAACCCTCTAACCTAAATCCCTTGGGGGAGCAAAAGAATGTTTGCTAAACACGAGACTCCTTCAGGCAGTGGGGATATCTCAGGTCCCTTAGCTTGCAACAGAAACTTTTAACATTGACAGACCCACACTCAGGCCCAGTGGAAGAACCCAATATTAATTACCTGCAAAACACTTCCCCCAAGCTGCCCACACTACTTTATGAGGACTGTGCTGCTGGCTGAGCCATGAAGTTAAAAGCACAATGTTTAAACACAAGGAATTTTCCCTGTCCTTATTCCTCGGCTCTGTCCACATGCTCTCAGGTTTTGCTGCCCACTTTGTCCATCCCTCTGGCCATTCTTGGCCCAGCATTTTCCACAGGTCATGTTAACATCAATAAAGTCCAATGGAAAGAACTGAAGTGTGGTGACACATTATTTCAGTTTGATTTAAATATTACTTTTTCCCCTGCTGCTGTTGCAAGTTGCCACCGTGCACATCATGTTACAAGACTTCTGCTTAAAACCAGACCCTCCATTCTAAGCATCTGAAAATAGAAGTTGTATCTGTTGTTTTTGCCTGCCTGGATCTCATGATTTTTGTTTTTGTTTGCTGGCCTAACCCAGTCCAAACCACAGATACCACACAAATCTAGACTAGCCAACCCCTGCAACATCAAAACCCATCTGGGTCTCTGAAGGGATTTCTGCTAATGATGAAATTTGAGCCAGCTCTGGCATGCTTCACCAAGGCTTTATGGAAGTCTGTTGCAGTTATTCGCTGTTAAATGCCATGTGTTGCTCTGAAAGCAACTCATAATTTTATTATCAGCCAAAGAGCAACAGTTTATGATTACAGGAACTGAAATCTTTATATGCTCTAACAGTCAGTGCCAGACGTGAGACACCGGGATTCTTGGACAGAAGAATTGAACAAGCAATTTAGATTGTTGCAACTTTTTTATTTTCTAAATCACTTGTCAAAGGAATTTGGGAGCAGACTGCTTAAGTTCTCCTGGGAACAATGCAAGATCATTTTCAGCCCTCCTCCCTTCCCCCACACGTGCTCGACCCCTGTAAAGAGCTTGCAAGGAAAAGCAGCGATATTGATATTCTCCTCTACGTACGTGACATAAAGGGAATTACATGCAACAACAGCAGGAGCATTATTAATTCCTGTAAAATCTTGTGCTGCACTTGAACACGGTATCCTTTCTGAGCACAGTCCACCAGCTGATAGCAGCACACCTTATTAACCTTCTTGTTAGCAAACCTGTCTCTACAGAAATGAAATTTGCACCAGGAAGCAGGAGTGGCAGACACGCCATATCCATAACCTCATTTAAATAGCAAATTAATATGTGAGCTCAAGATATACTTTTTAAAAGAGGTAATTAGCTTTAACTGCATAGAGCACAGGTTAAAATAATAGTATAATGTTACCAGCAGCTACTTCCTGTTGCCTCTTCACTATGCACTCACTTCCCATTTAATCCCCTCCACAGACACACTCCAGAAATGTGAAAGTTTCCAGAGTCTGATGCAAATATTTGGTAAATTAACTTCAGGATTCTCAAGCTCTTATTAAAGACTGAAGCATCATTATCATTTTACACTTTTTCAAGAAACTACCCGAAATAAAGTTCCTAATCACATTTCACATTAATATTGACAGATATTTTATGTTTATTCAGCTAGTAAAAACCCAAGAGTGCACGTGCATATGTATTCACGTATGTAAACATATAAACAGGCAAGAATTTGCAGGAAAAGCACACAGGTTAAAATAGATTTTAAAAGAATAAGGAGAGGATGTGCTTCTTTCATGACACACAAATCCATATTCTAATTTAAAAACCAGTTTACTCTGAGGGATCTATTCACATCTCATTCATGGATTTTTCTAACACTGAAAAATAAATACTTAGAACATAAAAAAATCTAAATGCTGACAAAAACAAAGTGATTTTTTCAAGGTGATGAGAGAACTGCACAAACCTACTCTTTTTTTAAAAGGAAGACAAAAACAATCTCATGCAGTTAATTTATGTTTGGGCAGTTCATCACAGAATTAATAGCCCTGCCTTTTAAAACACCCATCTGTTTAGCAGAGTAACATGCACAGAAGAAAATCACCACCATTTTTACCCGAGACAAAGGCATCACGAAGGGTCTCATACAGTTACCCCGATGAAGAATCACTTAAGTGAAGAGCTAGTGCAGAAAACTTTTCCCTTTGAAGCACAACATGGTAAACAACAGCCTCTCCTTTCTTTAGCTATACATTACCATGCAGGATTTGTTTTGTTGCACTGCAGTCCCCGAAAAGCACGAGCACTTGCCAGAATCTATTGCCATTTGCGCAAAGTTTGATCCTTGAGTTTCATTTTCAAAGACAAAGACAGCTGATTTTCTCCCCCCTCCCTAAGCCTCCTCCTCCTACACCAAGACACGTCTTTAATTCACTTCTCATGAAGAAACTCACACCATTTAAAGTCTGAGGCACTGAATGAGTTCCCTTTTGCAATCTGAGAATTCTAAGATTTTGCTAAATGTGCATTTAGAAAGAGAAAACAAAGCCCAGCAAATCACTTACCCTCTTTAGCCACGTGAAGTGCTTGTAAATATCAATCTCACCATCCATGCTTTGGGCCCATCTCAGCAGTCACATTCCCAGGGTTAAAAGAAACTTTTGGAAGCAAGCGCTCTGCTTTGTTCTACAGTATATAGCTGTGATTTCTTCCCCTTTCAACCCTCAACTTCTAAAATCTTCAATGCCTGGTCATATTTTAAGCTGAATCCCCTGCCTGTGTCCCACAGTCTTATCCCAAAGGCTTCTCACAGATGTATATATAACAAACAACTGTATAAACTTCAGGCTCCCCCCCCAAACATCTGTTTTTTTTAAACAGCAGATTGGTTAGCAGCAAGAACAATGCAACCCTAAAAACATTAAAAATATAGCTTGCTAAATGATCTTTAAAAAAGGATCTTTCAAGAGCAGCATAAATCCTCAGGATCTGTTCCCCTTTAATGCTGAATAACAAGCTAAAAATTATTAAGCTGTCACTGAGAAACTATTCTCAAGTAATGCTTTCTCTGGTTTTCTGTTTCAAGAGTGGCTGGAACTCATTACCAAAGACCCCCTATTTCCTGTCTCTGTTCTACTCCCTGTTTATCGTAACACTACTCAGCCTTCTCAATTTATTTCAGGCTCAGACTAAACCTAAAAATAAGTTCTGCTCTTTGAATTACTTGCCTGTCCTCTCAAAAGACATTATAAAAGGGGAGGAATTCAAGGACGATCCTGTGAATAAGATAATGATCCCATAAATACTGCTATTGCCAAAGAGGCAATTTTCCATCCTAACAAAAGATGATGATACCCTTCCAAGATATTTGTCTGCTCCTGCTGAAGCTGAAATCTCACAGCATGGCAACTTTTCAAACTTGCAACACCAAGATAAACGCGTGTGCAACGCATTGCTCTGGCAAGAAGGGAAGTTTAAAATGTTGCCTGTTATTGCAGTGTCCTCTAGTGCCTCCATACAGTAGTTATCCATAACTTCTAATTTTTCCCAATAAACTCCAGTTTCCAGTGTTGTTTCTCCCCCAAGTTCAAAGTAGCTTTGGCCTTAAACCAGGCAGCTGATTGTTACACACACAAGGACAACTGCTTGGGCAATTGTCTTCAGACCCAAATGCAGCTGTCCCCATGGAATCTTTGTGATGATCTCAGAACATTTACTTATCTCCTCATTGCCTTCAGATCCTACAGCCAAACTGAGCCCTGGGTTTAAGGAGCAGTAAACCAGCAGTTTGGAAGAGCCAGTGTCAAAGCTGCCCATGGTACTAATGATACACACAAAGGACTCAAAATCTGAAGCTGTACAAAGCCCTGAAAAGCCTTTCTTACAGGGACCTGCCTCTCTTAGGCATCTACCCACATTCCAGACTGGGGAAGTCACAGATACGGGACAACATTTCCTCAAGGGGTTGTGGGTTTCTAATATTTCAACCATTCTTGGTCCTTTTGACCCGATAGAGCTCTTCTCAGAACCTGCCATAACAGAGAGTAAGAGGGAAGGATATAAACCCAGACTTTCAGTTCCCTTCATGTTTATTATCTGTTCTTACTTAAAGTCACATGACAAGAAAAACATGACAATTTTTAGCAAGTCAGTGCTACAAGTCTTCTAGAGGTGCTGCAATACCTTAAATCACCAGTAAATGTGATGAGAATAGAACTGTCCATTCCCAAAAAAATGCTACAAGACAGATCTGAAGGGGACTTGGGTTTCCTTGTGCATAGAATATACTTATTTTATGCTGTCTGAAAGTGGATGAGAGCAGTTATTTCTTGAATAGCTCACACTATCTGGCAAAAATCTTAATACATCATCAGTGGTCCATTAAATAAAAAAAATTTAAAAATTAATACTTAAGAGAGTACACTGCCCTGTGCATGACAGTCCCTGTCATGGCTGACAAGCTGGAGAATGAACAGAGGTTTTCTTGACATTAAACTTGAATGTCCAACAGTTTAAAGCCTTTTTTTTCCCCAAAATCTTGTTATCTAATTATGGAGATGAGCAAATACATCAAACTTGACCTCACAGCATTGCATATCCCATAGTACCACCACTATGGTGCCTTAAGTTCCACATTTCATCCACTTCAAAACGTAGGCTCTAAGACTCCTATTTCAGTCTTATTCAGGGAAGAAGGAAATTCCTCTCTTAAAACACCCCACCCACACTTTATCAGCTAATGATTGTGGTTTTAATTTTAAAACCTGCAGAAAAACTGTGTTACTAAACTTCCTAGCGCCCCAGTGCAGCATCTGCATTTAGGGTAGTATCCATTTCTCCTTTTAAAAGTATTAAAAATTACACCATACCTTACTTCTGCCTTGTCATTTGTGCTGGATTTCATGCAAAGGCCTCTTGATTCCTGTTAGTCATTCTTCCTGATTAAAAGGTAAGTGTCTGAATTTTCTTCATCTTATCGGCCAGAATGTTGACAGCATGCATTCCAGACAGTCACATGCTCGCTGGGAGCCTGTCACCTGCATGCTGAACTTTACATCCTGCTTGAGCTTTGGCCTGAACCCTTCAGAAACCAACTGAATGCAAATCAAGTGCCCCAGATTTGCTTAGAATGCTTTTCCATTTCACTGGGAAAGCAGGTTAGCATCTCTGGGCAGTGTGAAAATAAGGAAAATAGGTCGCAGTCTCAGGATTCCTTCATCAGGTTACCACTGCATGTTGTTCTTATTTTCAGGAAATCCATGTCTGTGTGTAGCCCTTCACAGAGCATCAGTTTCTGCTTCAGTGGAGAATTAAAAAACAAAGAAGTAAAAGCCCTTCACTGCCCCTGCAGAACCACTACCCTCAAGTGTTACCCCAGGCAGAGAGAATGATCCAGCTTTTGCTCTCTTGCCCCATCAAGCTGTTTATTTTCTCCAGTGCTGTCTCCAAAAGTAAAAGAACACACACATTATGGCAATGCAAATGCAGTGTAGGGCACTAAAATATTTAAAGTTAGGAATGTTTTTATACTCCATAAGCTGTAAGATAACCCATTAGGATTTCTTTGCCAATTCCATAAAAAACAGAAATCTGCTGACTACTGCCAGCCTTGATTGAAATAAAATCTCCATCTGCAGAACACCAAAGGTGCCAGCCCAAGAACTCGTGCTGATACACAACCCACAAAAACCACTCAGCTAAGTGAGCCATTACTTTTAGTCAGCATGTCAAATACTTCAAACAAGGCTTGAAATCTCCTTTAAATAGTAAAAAAACGCGCTGCAAGAGCTTTGAAACTGAAAGCAACAACGCTTTGTATGATCAGCTGCGCTTCTCATGTCCCTCAATTCCAGACTATGAAGAGGCAAGAAAACATCCCCAGACCCTCCTAGAACTGTGGAGGGGCAGGCACTGTCTGATGTTTTCCCTCTTCTACAAACATGGACTTGAGTAAGCGCAGAGTTTGATGCCTTTCCACCACTTTTCCACCTCTTCCTCCCACCCAACTGGGGCTCTGTGAACACTATAAAATTATATTTACTAGCACTTTTTTAGCGATTTTACTTTTTATTTGTGAAAAAATACAGGTTTTGGTGCAGCACAAATACAAATGGTGAATTGTGTTCTTCTATCACCTCTGAATCTCCCAGGAAATTAAAGGGCAAAGGAGCAGGGATCAGAGCAGCTCTCCAGGGCCTGGAGCATGGCACCTGTCTGCCTTTCCATCAATAAAGGTTGTTCTGGTTTCAAATCCCACCAGCCTCTGAAAACACAAGAAGAATTTACCCTTGCTCTCCTAGGCCAAGAAATGAAGTGACCAGGTTTGCATCCTCCCAGCCACATTGGGGGAGCCCAGTGAGGATGGACGTGCCACAAAAATTTACTCATTCCTAAGAACTAGTATCAACTTTTCCTACATCTATTTCTCTGTGGCTTTTTTCCCCAATCCTAGTGTCTGGGCTGCTTTGGAAACAAAGAGACTAGGACCAGACTTTAAAAGGGAAAATTGTTTCAGCATGCCAATTCACACGTGTCATTCTCATGGCATAGAAAAATGTGAGAGCTTCAGACTGAAAAAAGAAAGAGAAAATATGAGAATAATTGTGTATAAAGAAACTCAGGCCATTTGTGCAGAAGACAATGGAGGAAGAAATCCCTTTTTTCATGGCAAAATGGCTTCAGGAACCTAGATGAAGTATTTCCAGCAAGAAAATTTGTCTTAGAGTCTTAAGCATGACTAACCGATAATGCCTACGTGACAGAGAAAGAAGCAACTCTTGGAACAAAATGAAAAAACCATGCTGCATTCTGTAGATGAGCACATTTGCTTTGCCTGTGATAATAGAAAAAAATAAACAATATCCTGGGAAACAGACAAGAAATAACATTTTTCAGATGCACAAACAAATAATCCTTTCCCCTCATAAGATGCACTCAATCCTAATGGCTTAATTCTTCGATTAAAATCTGTATATTGGAATTAAATGGACTTAGAAGGCCATTAGTTCCATGTGGTGGTTAACCCTCACTCTTATTCCATACTGGGCTGAGGGAAGGTAATTCTTCCAGCAGGTGCTGACATCTCTGGAGCCATTCCCATACCACATATCCTCAGCAGTGCCATGTCCTTTCTGGTCACTGCTCAAACAATAAGCAGCTCCCTTCCCTTGTCTGGCATAAAGAATGTATGGCTGGTTCTTAGATGGAGTTACTGTCTGTTAATTCATCCACAGACATTTGCATACTCTTGGCAGTTTCCAACATTCCTCTCCATATGCTGAAATACTTTGTCCAGCCCAAGTTCTACAAGAACTGTGACTTTTTTTTTTGCATGAAACTTATTTAGAAGAGAACGTTAGAAACCTGAGTACTCTGTTGTCACATAAAAATCTAAAAAATATTTTCCACTTAACAGAGCAGCAAAATCACTGTGAACACTTCCCCCAGTTATATGCAAGAGTACTCTGATATGTAAAGAAAATAATTAAAGATACTTATTTACATCTTGCCACACAGCACATTACAATAACTCAGGTTTAGTCTCCAGTCTAAAAGGTTTCAAATCACTGCTGAAACTTCCAAACCTACAGTAAATCAGTATATGAGACATTTGAAACAGGATATTTACCAAATATTTGCACACACACCAATAACATTACCAGGTAAGAGTTTGCCTCTCCTCACTATGATGCACATTAGATTTTTCTCTTCTAAATTTCAGAATGGAAAAAATAGTAAAAAAACCACCCAAAACAAAATAAGCTGCAGATACACCTTTAAAAGTTCTTTTTTTCTGGTAAAGAATATACAAATATTCTTCTTTTTTTTCTTAAACGTTTTGTTATTAAGGAAGCTTAAGCCCATTGCTTCCTATTTATGAAAAAGAGTAGGATGCCAACATGTTGTACAATATCTCTAAAATAAGTATTTTTTTTTTCTGTTTTGGAACAGTCACAAAAGCTGAAAAAACATTTAGTTGACTCTTATTAGCATACTAACGTAAAAGAGAATGAAATAACTTTGTTGTGGATACAACATTGTTATATTTGTCACTAATAAGATTTAACAAATGTCGATAGGTCAACCTATCCATCCAAATTCTGTGAAATGTGAATAAGGGTTATATACAGAAATAATTCAAAGTTATGCCCTTCCTCTATTATTCAAATAATGCCTCCAAATCAGGACAGGGCCTTTAAAAATGAAATTTTGTCTCCAGTTTCTTTACATAACCTCTACACCTTTTCTCTCAGCAGCATTGTTTAAGGAAACAATTCTCTCTTACCAATCTCTCTGTTAATTACTTTATGGAAAACATTTTCTGGTGTTTCTTGTAGCTCCACTTGGAAAATACATTTATGCATTAATGTTTGTTAAATGAATGCAGTGTATAACATTTAAATCAGTGAAAAGTAATGCAGCTGGAGATTCCAGTGACAGATCAGAAGGTGAGATGGAAAAGGGCTTCATGCATAGCACCAGACACAAAAGGAAAGATGAACTAATGGGATATTCAGCCACTCAGTGCAAAGGAAGGCACCAAAACCGACAGCTGAATGAGACTTTTAGAAGTGGAACTGAATAAATTGTATTAATGCTTTTGAAGGATAATATGAAATTTCTGTATAAAATCATGGCTTCCTACAGAGTATTCCACTGACAGCATAGAGGTGTGGATGGGCCACATAGCTGAGGATTGCACCTGAGGGCAAACTTCATATATATCAGTAGAGTACCTTGAAATCCTGGAACACTTACATAAAAGTACAGGCCCTGCTGTTGTAGCAGGAATATCACCTGTCTTCCACGAGTACTCTAAGCCTCAGGCCATAACACAATCCTGTTTAAGCACTTCTAGTCATTGTAATTTAAGGTGGCTCTGTTAAACATTACTCATCAGTACAAGGGTGAAAGAAAATGCTATTTTTAGAAAGCGATCTAAACCATCTATCCACTGCAAAGCTGTTTTAAACTTCTATTAGCTCTTCATGTAGAGGAGACTTTCCTACTTCTGCTGAGAGCTACTACAGTGAGCAGTCACAGTCAGAGATTGCAGGGTTGATTCCCAGAAAAAGCAACCACAGAACACTGGAAAAATTAAGCCTGGTTTAGAAAAGTTCCATGCAAGCTCTGTACACAGTAGCAGTTCCATCATCTCCAAAGCATTCTAGTATTCATAAATGGCTGAACACATGAAGGGCACTTCTCTGCTGGTTCTGGTGGACTGTGAATTGCTCTGAAATGCTTGGGGAACTCTGAGAGGACCAGATTTTCCAGTTCAGGGCTTCCTTGCATCATCAATTCATTGGAAAGGAGCTGGAGCACTGTGGAGGACTGGGACATTCAACTTTCAACTCTGAGTCCTTCTCAGAAAACATAACCCATCTGATGTTTTAAGCTGACAGAAATAAACACGAATGCTTACGGAGTGACGGCTTCTCTGCCTATCCCAGGCAGGCTCTCCTGCTCCATTTTCAATCTAACATGTGTTAATATCTGTTGGCAGTGGGGAGATCCAGCTATAAATAGCTCCATCAGGGCTCCCAGCAGCTGAGCTCTGCAGTCAGATCTACCAGCAGATAAATACACTGGCTTTAACTGGCATTGCTCAGAATACATTCCCTTCCCACTCAGCTGTTGCTGAAAAATGCTATTGATACTTTTATAAAAGCGTGTTTTCAAGTACATGGAAGTGCCCTGAACTCAGTCATTTTCTGCCCCTGCTCTGGACAGACAACCCTGTGAAATGAATCTTGGACAAAAGTGAAATAGAGAGACCAGTGATTAGGTTTCAGCAGAGCACTTTAACACATGCTTAAAATAAAACTTTGAAGTGACTTCAAAACTCCGCAAGCTCCATCAAGTCGGAATTCTGAACTGGGTTTTACTGTTTTAATTCAAGTCTTTGTGAAGATACTGGGGAAAATATTCCTTGATTTTAACCTGCGGTGGAAACAATTTCTTTTGAACATTAATAATGAGCAAATAGCAGTCAAGACTGTAAGGAATTTATCCTGTTTCTGCTAAAAAGTCTCTGGTTTTACCACTAAAGCATAGATCTTGAAAAGAAACAAAGCACAGCACATATCATAAGGCAAATCACATTCTATTAAAAATTGCCTCTAGCACAGGTTCCTTCACTATTTCTTCTGCTCTTCTCTCCATTTCCTCAAATTGAGAATATTTAGAAAGATTTTCAGAGTGAAACTTCCAAAAAATCTTTGGATAATCAGGAAAATACTAATGAGATTTCAAGAACTGGCATTTTAAGACTCAATATATAAAGCTATATGATGGTGTGGTTTGCTTTAAATATAGATGTTCCACTAGGAGGAAGATTATGTTTTGCAGTCCTGAAAATGAGGTTTTCACTCATGTTTTAGAACAATTGTAAGAACACCAGTGTTCCTCTTTAATCAGAAAAGGATTCTATGAAGGTAGATAGAAGAAAACCCAGAATGAACAGTGTGGAAGTTCATTTAGAGTTATGAAACTGCAATAAAATACATTCTCCTGTAGCTCATAAAGACAAACAGTCAATTGTCACTGCAGCAGTAAATTTTTAATGCTGAAAGTACTATCTGCTTTGTGATAGGTCACATGCTCACTGACAATACTGAAATATTTAACAAGAAACATTGACACTGTCCACCAATTTGTTTTCTATGAACTTGCCCTGATAATCCCTAGGTCTTTGTGTTCTGTTTTTAAGGCCAAAGGATTTATAGTCATAAAGCCATGTAAAACACTTCAGACATTTCTTCAAGGCAAAAGTTTTTACTACAGTCCTTAAGTAGTTAAAAGTCTACAATTAATCACGTTTTCTTCCATTTTAGGTTTGTCAAAAGATTTGTGCAACTACAGCAGCTATAAAATCCTCATTCTATGAGACATAGAATCTTTCTAAATTCAGTGCTAACTTTGTCAAACCTATTTCATCTGTGTCAAACAAGGGACTGCACAGTTACTGCATCCTGCTGAAAACTCAGGAACCTGAATTGTTCGTAGATCCCAGACCACAGAAACAAAAAAAAGGCCTTTTCTAAAAGAACACCTTTAGTTCAACAGATGCTGTGCCTCGACCTTAGAGGAAACACCAAATCACCAATGGTTCCATAAGAAAAAGGAATAAAGCAGCTGCTCTCAAAAGAGTAAATAAGGAAGGTATTATCAGGTAAGAAACATGGCGCCTAAAGTCTTCCTATTCTAGACGTATCTAAATTTTCCCACACCTTTGGCATTCACACCTAGAGCAGACGGGACAAAGAATATAAATGCTACCACTGGTAAAAAAATTAAAGAAAAAATAAAATTGATCAGACCACCAAACATCACTTGGTGATATTTCATGCCTGGTAAAGTTCACAGTTTGGTGCTATGGACCTGAAGGAAGGTGAGACCAGCTGCAGTCTCTATAATCACCACAGAAACTTCCTGATTGATCAGTGATAAACCCATGTGCCTCAAAGCTGACCAAGGGCTAAACTCCACAGACTTTATTTATTTATTTATGTGAACACTAGGTGTAGTTCAGCACATTAAGTGGCAACTCCCAAAGCTGCAAAGCTACTTGAGTTATAAGGCCAAGGGGCAATTTTCTGCAGAGGTTATTTTCCCCATACAGGTACAACTGAGCTGTGGTTTGTAGATGTTACTCCAATAAAAACAGTACAAAGAAGGGTCAGTCACTTTCTGTCCTCTAAGCTGCAATCCCAAATCCTGCTGTGTGGCAAACACAGAGCTGGGACATTCACACTGGGCCTCAGAGAGCTTTCAGGACTGCATTAGGTTGTGAAGATTGCTGAGGCAGGAGGAGCACACCAGACAATAATTGGGACTTTTATCCCATAATTTGCTTAAAACCAAATGCTGGCAGTCAAATGCTGCTGTTTGATACTATCCAGCAGGAATGAGCCTCGAGTCTTCTTTCTGACTTCCCTTTCTGTGGTTTCTCAGCAAAGCAATATGGGACAGTGGCAAAACACATATTCAGATTATTTTCATTAGGCACGTTGTTTGTATTCTTGCTTAACAATGGCAACTGAAATGATTTTTAATACAACTTTCAACTACACATTGAAGTGAAGGAGAATGATAAAATAAAACACTTTTCTTGAAAGAAGAGTAATTATCTGCTTTTAAAATAAACACAAGATGTCTTTTTGTATCTTTAGTTTCTGATGTGTGCCTAAGCAGGATAAGCTGGGAATATTTTTGATGCCCATTCAAGTAAAATGTTAGAAACAAAGCAATTGCTGTAGTCTCTGAAGCTATTCAGTTACATGCTAGAGCAGCTCTCCAGCTTCAAAGCAAGGTGCATGGACCCCAAAAATAAACAGATGTGGAATTAATCACCCACAAAAGAAAATCCCTCTCCATTTATAGCTATTATTTAACCTATAATAGCTCTAAAAGATAAAAACTCAGAGGCATCAGTTCACCATTCACTATAAAGTTTGTTATAATTCAATTACTACTACTGATATTAAACATTCTTTTATGTAATGTTTCAGTTGAATACAACAATTAAAATATACTCCAAACCTCTGCACGCAGTCATTAGCCTACACTTTAGACAGAATGCTTAGAAGAGACACTTTGGAGCACATTCCACTGGAGAATGTGCCACACCTGGCATTTTTCGTGTAATGCTGTTTTATCTGAGGGTTACCAGCTGCAACAACTGGGGACCCACACTTCAGGGGTGCCTGTGTGAACCCATGGGTCAGCAGGGGAACCCACAGCCACAGAAGGGGCTGTTCCTGCTTGTAACCAACAGCAGCTGGGAGGGAGGAAATGTGTGTGTGTAACTGTGACTGTGCGTGGGATTTTAACTCTCTGAAATTAGTTTTAGAACTGCATTTAGAAATTTGTAGGTGTTCCTTAACGTTTCTTAAGCATCTAAGTATTCTGGTTTATCTGTCATATTGCTGATGTTGATCTTAAATATAGAGTCCCCTGATCTCTGGTTAACTATGATTTTAATGAATCAGCAAATTGCCTTGGTCTTGATGTGTTTAAACCATGGGAATTGAGTGGGGTTCTTTAATGATACTCCAGCATTTCATAGAGTAATGATCACCAAACTGCATTTGAGGCTTCCAGTGAGCATGGATTCACTGAGATGCAGAGCTCTCATTCTTTAGAACTCACTAGCCCAACTCTCCTGACATATAACACATATTAAGTGTCATGTTTCATAGCTCTGGGCTGGAATGTAGGAAATTTCAGCGTGGGACACAACTATGAAATACATATTCCATTTCCTTGAAAGGAGCAGAATTTTATCAGATTTATTCTACAGAAGTTATATGCATGCTTGCAAATTATTTGCATCTTAAAAAATTATAAGAAAGGTCTTCAAATACATAAGATTACTATGCATTTTCAAGTAACAGTCACAGCAACTATGCACTACCCTCCCTTGATGCAGAGCAGTGCAAAACATTTTAAAACCAGTCATCTCTACACACTGAACTAGAGACACTCTATACCACATCTTCCCTGTTTTTTTGGTTCTGAATCCAGACTGGCCAATTGCTTTGCAAATGAATACTCTTGATAGAGGTCCCATGTTACTGTGAACAACTCTGAAAATTTATGTCTTTTATGCAGTAAACCCATCTTTTAACTATCATAAAGATTAGAAAAATCATTAACATTTCAGCTGAGGCAGGCATTTGGTAAGAACTGGCCTAAGGATATCTAAATCCAAAACCTAATACTGTAAATCCAAATTAAACATCGCCTACACCTCTAGCTTTCAAAACTGGTACCAAATTCTCCTTCCTTTCTCTCATGTGGGCCCAAACAGGATTTTCAAGGCCCAGACCTGCACTCTGTGAAGAATACCAACAAGCCAGCAGCTGACAAGTTCAAACAAAAGCAGCCACCTTGCCAACAACATGAGGTTACAGTCAGCACATGGCAGCTACAGCAGATAATAAACACCAAACCAGAGGCTACAGGCATGATTACATAAAAGTCACATGCACTGACAAAGCCAGAAGAAAAACCATTAATCCAGGAAACTTTCTGGAGCTGGGGAAGGGACAAGTGGGTTGTACTCATGAGGAACCACCACTCCCTTGCAGTGGCAGGTTTGGAGAAGGGGAGTGCTGTGTCAGGACCTGCTGTTTCTCTTCCTTTACATCCAGTGGGTCTCCTCTTTTGAGGTCTGTCTCAGGATCTGCTCCTCACCTGGTAAGCCTCAGTCTCTTCCAGTGTAGTCAGATACTTATTCCCCATCTATCCCAGTAGGAATATCTCTCCTTGAGAATCACAGGCTTTCCTGCATTTCCCCCCATTGCCTGGTGTACAGGATACTTAGGAGATTCGTAATACTGATAGCAAAGGAAATGTAGCAAGGAAAAGGAAAGAAGGATCATCCAGTCTGGATCTGTCCCTTCAACAGACAATGCCACTGTATTTTAAACTGACAGTTTAAAAATTGAAAGTTTTGTAAACAGTTTTAAATTTGTTATCTCCAGCAAAGAGTGAACCAAAGCAAACCAAACTAAACAAAGCCACAGAAAAGGCAACTTTTTTTTTGTACTTAATTTTTACTCTCTCTTCTCTCCTTAAGGACAAAATAAGGTCTTTTATCAACTTCTTAGACTCCTATATCTGCATTGCTTTGGAAATCAGCATGTAAAGCAGTGATATCCTCAGCTTTCTGTGATTGCTCACCATCCCCTGCAGTTTTCTAAGTATCCAGATTTCAGTTACTATAAAAATAATTTAAGTATGAAAATACTTGACCCAAACCTGTTTGCAGACAGAATGGAAAAGCTGAAATAACAACTCACCAGGTTCTCCTCAAACCACTCCCGCAGACACACTGCTGTGGCCCCTGGGATTTGGTTTCGTAACGCTTCTTTTTCCTGAGGATCCTCCAACATCTCCAGGGCCATCTTCAGATCTTCCAGGAGGTGCAAAATTTGAAATGTGCCCAGGTACACTGATGGAGCAGGTGACACAATATCATAACCACCATTGGCATACTCTGTGGCTGATTTTGTGCCTAAAACAAACAAAGTGAGGAGAGACAATAATGTCATATAGTTGTTTTGTAGGTGGCAAATTGACAGGTACTACACTCTACAACATTTGGACTTCAGACTCACAAGTTTCAGTTTAGGATGAATACCTTCATTTCAGGCTTACAAATACTTGAATTAGTCTCTAGATAAATCAGGAAGACTGGAGAATTAAATGCAAGAGGTGTGTACAAGCATATAAAAAAAGAATTTTGACCTAGAACACATTTGCAATGTCTATTAAATTAGAAATCCCAAACCCTTATCCCAAATCACCTGTAATTTTCTGCAGTTACCATGAGATGTCACTAACTTCTCAGCTACATCGCTGGAAGTCCCCACACAGCACAGTGCTAAGCAATGTAAGAATGACTGATGCTGCCCTTTGGCAAGAAACTTGAATCAAAATAGATCATGTTACCAGATCTAGAAAAATATAAATGACTGTGGGCAGGTTTAGAACTCTCCCACGGAGAACAACACCCCAAAATTTAGCAGTATAAATGGCAAATGAAACTTTTCTAGCTCTATAAATTACAAAAAGCTCTCTAAATTGCACTGCCTCCCTCCTGCCAGCCCTCCAGCACCAATATAATTTTCTCAACAAGAAGAACCATAGAAAAATCATCCCACATACGGAAGGATTATAAATAATACAAATTCTAAAATCTCTAAAACTTTTTGTCTTAGTATCCTGTATGTTTCAATGAGATGCACACTAAAATAAAGTATCTTTTCTCAGTTCTGAATTTCAGACCTTGATTTTGTTTAACATGCCTTTGTTTCTTTAAGAACCAGTCAGGTGGAAAACTTCTATTTGTTCTACTTTTTGAAGTTTTTATTTACAATTCATTACCTCATATACCTAATAGATTGTATGCATGTCTTCACTCATGTTCTCTCTGGCATAAACAATCACAATTTCCCCTCCTATTTGACTTAATGGGAGATTTTAAAATGTTTTTGATCATTCACACTGTACTGGATGCACACAGCATATAGCGTTCACTTGAAGACTACCTAATTGATGTCCACAAGGAGATTATAATAATCTCCTTATTATTCTTCTTTTTACTCCTGTGTTTGACACAGTTCACATGTTAGTTATGAAAGGAACAAAAATCTTCACGGGGTCTTTGAAAATTATCTGCTAAGTTTATTTTTCCCCTGAGCAGATTCATCTAATGTGATGTATGAATGTATAAGGAATTTGGATTTTCTTCTTGAATGCACACTACCTCACACTAATCAGTGTTAGTTTGCCTGCTGTGGTCATTTATCTACCATGATTCAGGCACTACAAACTATGTTTGAACCCAGTGTTTCATTTTACATGTAGCCTGATACACAGCTCATGAATACACCAACACTGTTGGTCCTAGGACACAGAAATGCCTTCTGCACCTCGATTAGCTTTTAACCAAAATGCTAATTGATCATTTAATGTTAATATTATTCCCACATCAGCCAGTTTTTGAACAAGGATGATACTTTGTCTCTCATTTTTTGGATGCTTAACTTTACTCACAGCTTCAACCACTGTTTAATGACCCAAAGTATTCTGTCAGGTCTTTGCAAAAAATTGTGCGGCTTGAATTCTACCCTACAATGCATGTGGGGGTTTTTCTTTGACTGTTTTAAACAATGAAAAGCCCTCCCTAGAAATTTTGCAAGGCTCCAAAGTAGAATTTTTCTTTTTTTTTTTTTTTTTGGTTAAGCAACACTCATTTTCACTACTGGAGCATTTCATATTACCTCAATCTCTTTTCAGACTCACAATATTCTGTTTGATCCTGTTGACTTCCGCTGCTTATGAGTTTATTTTAATACCTCAAGCACAAGATCTCATCTTAATTTCTGGCTAAGACCACATCCAAGATAAAGTTTCTTCAATATCTGGTGCTCCAAAGGCTGCCACACGAGACAACCTCACCCCGTAAATCAACCTTGGCTTCCTGAATTACTTCCTTTCGAGGGGAGGATCAACTGACTGGTTTGCAGGACTTGTGTTCTCTGGCCACTAAATTATATTTTCTTATGTATTTCTATGCTCTCAGCTACTCAGACCAGCTTGGTTTTGTTTATTTATCTTCTAATGCAGATTAATATTAAATTTTAGTAACTAAAAATAGCAGATTTCCAAATTGTGTCAGGGCCATTTGGATCATATAACCAATTACATCTTTTCATTCACACAGAGCTCACATTCTGAGAGATGCACACACAAACTGATATATGACACTGGCTTCTTAAGCAGCATTGATTACTTGGCTATTGTGCCATTTCTCACTCTTTCTTTTGGAAAACTCCATGCCAATATTTTCTTTTTCTAGTGTGAAAAGTGCTTGCTAAGCAAAATCAGACACGATTCAAGGCTACTTCATAATCAGCTTTGGTGGCTACACCTTCAATGAACAGGCAATTTAAAATATTCGTGGAATGGGAAAGACTGAAAGGAGCATTCTGCTACAGATTTCTTCATGTTATTTCTATGAATACTTTTTATTTATAGACCAGTGGAAAAAACCCCAAACAAAATTCTACACAATCCAAACAAAACCTCATTAACTTACAGGCCCACAACTAATATCTCAGATGTGAAATAAAAGCCAAGCTAAATACAATTTAAAACAATTGTCCAGGAGTTCAGCTAATTGCACTAGGTAGATAGTTTATATAGTCAAATATGCACCTACACCATATGTACCACTGTAACTTTCTCCAGGACAGTATTGGTAACATCTTTGTTCCCCAGTCCAAATGACTCACTGTGTATCATCACATCTTGCCTCCATCCTTACATTATCATGGCTACAACATCCCTGGAAACATCTGCCTTCTACAGAAAGTAATCTCAGCTTCTGTAGGATATTCAGAGTCAGTGATATTCAGACATTTCAGCATGCCTTTGTTTGATTTGCCTCTACCAAAACACCAGGAAAAACATCATACAAACATGCACTTTAATCTTGGCAAGTGAAAGAACTGTCACCCTTAAGAAACTCAATTCTATAAAGGATAAAAATTCTAAAGTGCTGGAGCACAGGCAGAGCCAGCCAGGAATTATGTGATTCCCTGACACTGGACATGCTCCATATGCATCCTTGAGTTATCCCAAGGCTTTTCAAGTGACAGTTCACACTGGTAGAATTCTCTGCATCCTCACATTTTGCAAAACGCTAAATTAATTTAAAACTGGTTTGGTATGGATTGGTAATGTAGTACCTTTTATTCTCCTAGCTGAGATGGAAAATGGAGATTTGAATGGAACAAATAATGCACTTTGTACTAGGTACAGAAATGCAGAAGTACCAAGCTCAACTCAGCATTTTAATTCAGAAAACTTCCTGATTTGCTGCTAAAATTCAAATGAATCACAGGCTTGCTTCTCTTACTTGCTTTCCATGTAGTTTCACATTAAGTAGGATTGCATTCTCACCAGAAGGACAAGAACACACCCTGGAAAACAGAAGTGCGTAGGAGCAAATAATTGTATTTCTTTGCATTGCTTTAAACCTTGACATCATTGTGCTGCAAAGTACACGAAGTTTTAACACCAGACAGTAAGAATTTGGATGGCCTTGCAGATTAATGGAAAGAAAAAGAGGTGCCACAGAGCAAAAAGAACACTACTTGTTATCAGTATTCTCTACTATTAACAGCTCTTTATATGTGTGTAGCTTTATTATATCTAACTGCAGAGGGAAAGAATGCAGTTCAAACATCAGAATTTTATCAATACTCAGGAAAAATTAGTGCAGTTTTGAACTCTTGCAAAAGGACTAATTTTTTTTTCTTGAGCAAGTCACAGTCTTCCTGTACCTCACTTCTTTCTCCAGGGGTGAACAGGACACAGGAATCTTTTGTCATGATGTTTATATAATACTCAACACCATGGTTTCCTAGTGTACTACTGGAACACAAGTATTCTTCGTGAATGTTCACTTTAGAGGAGCAGGAAAGAAAGAAAGAAAGGGAGAAAAAGTGTTGAAACTCAGACGTTCCAAGTAGCTCACTTCTGGCCTCCCCAAACAGCCAGTGGCTGAAGGAGGTTAAATGCAGCTGCACATTATATGTAGGTAGGAAGAATAAAGTAAGTAATAAAACAAGGGAAACAACTCTTAGGTTACACATTTCTTACACCCTGACCATGCAAGCACATTTTTTCTCTCAGAGTTCCTTGCAATTAGCAGAATGGCTTCAAAGAAACATTCCTTTTGGGCAAATACATAACCTATTCAGAAAACAGCACTGCCAGTAGCTTGCAAAAAATAAGTTACTAAGCACACATAAAGAAAGAGGCAAAAGCCTTGCCAGTTTGAAAATCCGCTCTCCTCAGCTTATGTTGTACACACTCATCCATCACACACTTCCATCTCTCTTAGCAGTAGATATTTTGTCTGATCTCTCACTTTCCCTTACATCTCAACTTCTGATCCCCTGCATTCATCCTTTTCATCTCAATTTTTTCACTCAAACCGGCTGAGTTTTGAAAAAAAAATTCCACACAACTCAACTATCAGTGAGTTCCTAAGACTGCTGATTCCTTTAGATCAGAAACCAGCAAAAACCAACAAAAACTCCCACAGCAAACCCCAAAAACTACATCTATGCTGGCTAAGGATGACTTTCTATAAAGCTGAAATATTCAAGAGTAATTGAAAGATTTTGACATCTGACCAACAGTGGTTAGAATAGAGTTATACATTTCCTCTGGGCTTTCAGTCAATTATTACACTGCTAGAGAACATATTTTTACCTGAATTTTTACTCAGTGAGCATATAGGTTGTCCAAGTTCTTCCTCTCTCCTTCAAGACTACAAAGTGCAATTTTCTTTGAAGAACAGCTTTCTTTTTCTCATGAAGACAGCCTTGAAAATGTGAATTTATGTAAACTAGCAGTAAGGGCTGGACAGGACATATTTCAGCCTCCTGGTTCCTAAGTCTCCTGCAAAATGAGTGAAGAGGGAGCTCACACAATCCTTTCTTCTCATACTGTAATGCAGATCACAAATGGTGTGTTTTGAATCACAGCTCATATTAACTTCTCCTCAAGTCTCTGCTTTTAGATCTTTAACTACAGGGAAAAGTAACTATTAAGCTGGATTAGCAGGAAGCCCTAGGAAAAATTTTCCAAGCTTAGAAACGCTAATGACCACATTCAGATGAGAGCTTCATGCAGCTCAGATGATTTTCAGCTGAGCTCTTCCTACAATCACACATGGAATCTTTGAGACAATTTTCAAGAACTGTCTATAATTTCTTATGCAAATTATGGGTGTAATTACTCAGACTTTTTACCTACATGCTTCCAGACGCTGAGCTGGGATGTGCAGCACATTTAGGGACTGCAAACACAGCTATGACAGAAAGGTCTCTCCTATCCAGAAACACAAGCTAAGCAGCCTGTTGAAAAAAGGAAGATGGATTATGCAGCTGTGATGGAGGTTTGAGGCTGTCTCCAAGGCACAGGAAAAACAGGATCAACACATTTATTATAGAATAAAAAAATATTTGCAACATTTTTCTTTTTTTTTAATTTCACATAAAAAAGGGAGTGTATTTAGGGCCAGTGAAGCCAGCAGTCTAAGTAAAACAGTGGTTTTAGTACAAAATCTGTAATTATTTGTAGTAAGCAGTAGTAAGAGCATTCAGTTTGTGAGGAAATAAAGGAAATTTGTTTCATTAAGATGACATTGTTTTCATTTTTAAAAAGACTCTCAAATCAATTTCATTGCCTTAAAGTAGGAAGTGGACAAGGTACGATTTTGAATTTAATGATATCAAACTAAATTGAAGTCCTAGAAAACTGTTCACTTGCCTGGTAAACAACTGGTTCACTCATGTACTGAGAAACAGATCACATCATGCAAACTACAAAAGGACCTTTGTGTCTCAGATTTTCAGTCCCATTGTGTTATGGCCATCTTGGCTTATCTGCCTTTCTTTGCCACATATTGTATCTGCAGCTATTTATGTTTCTGTTTCTTTTCAACCCTTCCTCAAAACTCAGTATAAACAGCAGTGATGCATGGAGTTTATTTGGTATAAGTGCAACGCATTACTGCAGTGTGGTAAGCTGATGTAGGTGTCTAGGACACAACACATTTTGCTGTTTTATGCTAAAAATCTATCTCTTGTCAAAAATAAAGATTTTAAAGTAGCATATTTAAACTGTGAGTATTTTCCCATTTTGAATTGGTTTTAACTCCCATTTTCAAGAAAACTTCCAATTTTGTTTTCTTGCTGGAAAGGCAGAAACACACACAAGGGAAGTCAAAGACCAAACTGATCAGTAAATCAGTTTGACTTGGACCTTCAAAGGGCAATTTTGCCTTGCAAAAAACAATTTTAAATGCCTATATTTTTAGATGATAATGAAATATTTATGGAAGAGATGTTCTCAGTGCTTTCAGCTCTGTAAGTTCTGTAGTACTGCCTCTTGTTTTCAGAGGGAATCCACTGTCTCTGACTGAGAGTCTCCCCTCTCAGTCCTGTGCTCAGAGCCCCACAGTCTGTGAGAAAGTGAGAATGGGAAGCATGTTTGAGGACAGCAGCCCAAACAGCTGCAGTGACCTCTTGCAAGGCTAAGCACTCAAAATTGAGGAAATTCCAAAGGTCAGGTTGCTCTGGCAACCCTGGAGAAGGAAGGACTCAGTACCCAGTGCTGCCCATGCACAAATCAGCATGCAAGGTGCCCTGATTTTCACATTTCACAGTTTTAAAACACTGATCAAAAATGCACCTGGACACTTACGCAAGGTCTTAACTCGAAGGCTACATACAGCACGTGTAAAAGGCCTAATAAATAGCTGGTTATAGTAACAAATTGTTGTAATGGTTATTCAAGTGTGTACTCTTGGAGAGGCCACGTCTCAGTGATGCCTTGAGTAGCTACCTGGAAACAGAGAGTAGACGGGAGTAAGGGAATAAAGGTGATATTTATTTGAAAGGCCTTCAAGGGTTCACCCTGGGGGGCCCAGAGGCTACTGCCAAAATGGACCCCAAGATGGACGACAAGTCACGAGTTCTTCACACTTTTATAGGTTTGGTTCATTTGCATATCAGCAAAAATCCGCCAATTAAAACTTTAGCTACTGATGTAATTTCTTCGATTTCTGGACCTCTCTAGAGGCCCTAGTTTACACCTTTTGGGCCTAGGACAATCTGAGTGTCCTTGAAGAGCAAGCCTGGAGAGGCTTTGTTATGTCTACCTAGCATGAGAGAACAGCAGCTAACAGGCTACAAGACACTTCAGAGTTACACTCTAAGCAATACAGGATTTGAAAAATATGAAAGTTAAAACCTAAGGCATCATTAGGTGTTGTTAACAAAATTAAAAGCAAGGCCGCAGAGAGCTGACATGAAAATTATGAATTAAGTGAATAGAAAGACATCGAACTGCTATATTTTTAAAGCTTTAAAATATTTGTAATTGTTACAAGTCTGTTGTTGTTGACATCTAAGGAATTTACTCATATGGTTTTCTGAAGTCGAGTATCTGAAGATAAATATCAGCACCTAAAACAACTTTTAAGCGTTTTAAAATAAAACTCCACAAACTATAAACCATAAATATTTGTGTTAAGCTTTTATATTTCCTCTTTTAATATCCTGGATGTTTAGAGCTCATACACACTTTTTATCTTTCCCTTTCCCCCAACCCCCCCCATGGTTTTTGACACAATTTTCTGGAACTGTTATGACAGGAAGTTATATATTTCTCTATCAAAGACCTAATTTCAAGTAATTTTCTATGTAATTTCCTTTTTCATATCTCTATTGCTATAAGATCTATGCATAAACACACTGTAGTTGATGGTTAAAACACCCACTATATTATAACTTCATAAATGCTCACCCTACTTAATGCACAGCAGTAACAAGATAAACAAGTGCTCTAGACATATTATTTCTTTTGTTCAGAAAAAATAGCCTGAACCGTTGATTGAAAAAGAACAGAAAATAAAAAGGAAATGCACTAATCATAACTGAAGCACAGCCTTTTAACACAATTGTAATTTATTTAGAAAATGCAAGAAAACCACTGCAACTGTTGTTGTCCAATTACACTCATCTACAATGGAGGAAATTGCTTATTATTTAAATTGTTCTGTTTCTCTCACCATTATTTTAACTATGGTCAGTTCAGTGCTCTGAAGTGAAATTCTACGAAGATTCCTATTAAAATTAGGATAAATTATACACCTTTACTGTAGAAACCAAATTTTGAATTCGAAAGTATTGCAAACCTTGAATAGGATTTAAGTGATAAAAATATAAAGCCATCTGGAAGTGTACAAGTTGAAAAGAAATAGAAGCTATTTAAATAGAAGCTATTTTCTAGTCATTCTACACAGTCACAGCTGTGCCCATCAGCTGCATGTCACCCAGCATGTACTTCAAATAAGACCCACCAGCACTGCCCCAACACACACCACAAAAAAATAGGATTAAGTGCTCTCTGTCTGGTCTGGACAATTTCAATCCCCCATGAAGCAGAACAGAGGTGTCCGTCTTCTTCAGTTAAAGTGCTGTGAGACTGAATGAATCCTGTGGTGACATGTGGCTATTCAGGGGTAAAGGATGAGGTCACCAGGATATAGTTTGTTCTCCTTTTATTTATGTAGGAACTAGTGAAAACTTTATTCCACAAAACCTAAAATCCATCCAAAGGAGCTCAAATGGCTGTCAGCATTTTTTTTGTCCACCCCTGCATTTAGAATCCAAGTTCTAATCACTTATTAGAGGTTATTTAATAATCCCCACAAACAGGTTCTCCTTCAAATTCTGGTTGGTAGATTCCATGAGGAAAATATATTAAACTTGAACTAAAACCTTGCTCATCTCTTAAGCACATTTCCTCTGGAGGCTCCTTTTTCAGCAAGGCTGTGGGAAGTGGTTGGGTTTCTAACACAGCAGCCACAGCCATGAACTGAACACCAACATTCTGTCACCTCAGGAGAAAGGAATTCGAACATGAATACTCCTTGGACAACTTCTGGTCCAACTTTTTAATTCTATTTAGTTTCTAATCTTTCCGTGCTAATACTGAAATATCAGTACAGACCCATGTGATAATACATTTACCTTTCTCATTATTTTCCAGTAAGCAATAATTGCAGGAGCTCTGGTTAAAAGGAAACTCAATAATTACACGGATAACTTGGTGAATTTGAAGAGACTCTGGAGCTGCAGCAGACTATATTGTCATAGGAGTTTTTAGACTTTACAATTAATGGTCACTAATCACAAAGAGAAATAATGGATTTACAAACTGATGATGGAGAGAAGCAGTTTGATATAAAATAATTGTAAAATAAAAACTATATTAATTTGTTAGGATATATTGCAAAGAAAAATAACCAAAATCTACAGTCCTATAAAGAAACACATTTTAATAAATGGGTACAAGCTGAATAAAAGGAGAAGTAGTGACTTGATTAAAGCTCAGAGGGAAGCAATGCCAGAGTCATGCACCTCAAATAAAGAATGAGTAGACGGATCTGAAATACAGTGCTTTCTTTAGAGGAAGCCCCTGTTTAGAGTGCAAGTCATGCCAGCTAATGGCTAAGTGATGTTCATTGGCAATCACATCAGCTCTTTTTGCTATTTTAGTCAAATAAGGCTAATCATTTAGCGTGCCTAATTCATATAGCTATGAGGGCGGGTTATCAGTACAGATGTACCGAAGCATAAAAGACTTGGGAACACTGTCCTATCTGTCAAATTTGATCAGGCCCAGTGAAATTCAATTTGGTAATCTTGCCTCACAATCCTCCCCTCATGCAGTCTAAGCACTAATACGTTTTGTGTTGCACTGAGAATGAGCACAGGCTGCAGTGGGACTCCTTGGCTGGATTAATCAGAAACATGCATGAGAGATGTTACCTCTTGGAGCAAGGGACAGGACTTTTAGAATTGGAGGGCTAAAAGTGCAAATCTGGAAATACTGTAACATATGTTTGCATACACCCAGTTCTTATCCGAAAGGACAAGACCACAATCTAATATTTTAATGATAATAAAACAAATAAAATATATGAAGAATGTTTTCTCATTAAACAGAGAGGATGCTGGTTTTGCATGTGTATATATACATATATACTCAAGCTTCAAAAGGTAAGCAGTGTCAGACATACCTCTGTATTTCTCAGTTCTCTAAAATGGGATTAATACTAATTTTGTGCCTAAAGGCGAATTTTCTGAGGCCAAGAGAAGCGTGTGGCTCTCCTGGGATCCACTCAAGCCTCATTCCAAAAGAAAGCATCTTTTTTATCAGCTACCTAAGTTTACATCAGTCATGAAGTTTGACCTTGGTCTTTGAATCCTGGAGATGTCCACAGAATCTGGATACAGTGAATTGAAAGAGCACAAGCTCTCAGCAGTTGATTTTTGCTGTTTCCAGCTTACTCTAAGAGCAGCTACATTTGTACAGATGATTTCTCCTGTATTTGAAGAAATCTCAGCCCTGGTTTGTTTCAGTAAAGTCTTACAGTCATCCTTTCATTGGGGTTTTCTACTTTAATTTTCCTCTCACCATACAGGACAAGAGACCATTCCTGTTTTCCAGTCCCTGCCCAAATTGCATACAGAAGCTTACTGGATTGAATTAGGGAGAATCAAACTTGAATAATCATTCTGTTCCTCAGTTTCAGACAAATTGGCATAACTGTATCCAAGTACAGACTGCAGCAGATGTACTTGCTCCTTCAATCATACCAGAATATTCAAGGAATAGTTCTGGAACACATAGAACATTGGCTAGAGGAAAATAACAACAGACTTAATCTGTCTTAAAAAGTTTTATCTATTCCTAGCAAAGAAAAATAATAAAGAAATAAGGTAAACAACCTCTCCAAATAATTGAGTTTTCACTAAGTGAAGGAATAAATCAATATGTTTCTTTATTACTACAGGTAGATATAACTCTGAAATCATATGGGAAGCATTCAATTAACATTGATGAGGCTTGACAGATGCACTGTCTGGGATATATTTTGTTTCTTCTCCCATTAGATATCTTTATATAAGCCTGTTTTCAAAGTTGTGCTGCCTATCAGTGGACACTAGACTGAAAATATAAGTAATGCAAAGTCACAAAGTCAACTCTCCTGAAGAGGTTCCCAATCTGCTCATGACCTACCCATGCACTGTGGAGATAAACTCCACATGCCACTGACATGCATGAATCTTTTTAGCTTAGAGCTTGGTCACCACCACAGAACAGTTGTGATCAGCTGATTTCCACTGAATAGTTCTTCCAGCATTTGTTTTGCTTCTCTGCATCACTGTTCTCCACCATCACAACAGCTAAGTGGTGGGGGTAAACGTGATGTCATTTGAGAGCCTGGAAAAATTTAATTCTATTCCTTGTTTATCAAGATTAAATGACATGGCACAAGCAATCTGAAAAAGAAGCAGGGAAAAGAATATTAAAAAACAAACAAACAAAATGAAAGCTGTCTTCTGGCCTCAATTATTTTTCCAGCATGAAACTTAGAAAAAAAATATGATTTTCTTAGGCAGTCGTATGTGGCCATTTAATCAGTTATGGCACATATTATGAGGCTATCCTTCCATCCCACAAAAAAACCACCCAATGCTAAACACCTACTGTCTTGCCCAAGACTAGCCTCGCAACTGATAGGTCTTGGAAAAAAAAGTAAGGGCCTATTCTGAAAATCAATTCAAACAGAGTGACTTTCTTTTCATTCTCTTGATTTTTCTGAGGAGTGGAACCATCAGTGCATCCGTGATATCGCCAGTGCGTGCTGAGCTATGCATAAATCACCACAGAAGAGAGACACTGAGTTCCATTTGTGTGCAGGTGATTTCTGAGCACAGGTTCCACAGCACCCCAAGGCTTGCAGTGGCTGAAAAGGTATTATAATTCCCTATATAGTTTGGGTATTGCTGAATTATAGCTTGGGATTTGCTTTTCTTATTCTCTCCTTATACATCTGAGGGAAGTTCAATGCTTCCCTATCTGTTTATGTGTTTTGTAAGGTGTGAAAAAATAAAATAAAATCCCAATTAACTACCGTTGGTTGCGATCTTGTTAGAATAAGGTTTTGCATTCAGGACAAGGAAATACATGTGTCATTTTTCCTATTTGCCTAGAATTTGTTCCATCAGTGTGAAAAGTTATTTCAGTTATATCTATCCCATATTCATGTTTACAATTCTGTGTATCTCAGCAGTCTGTTAAAGCTTGCACGTTTAGAATAAAGTGAGGACTCGTATGAGGATGCAAAAAGCAAACCAACCAAACCCCAGTGATTGTTTAAACTAAAAGTCCTGGATAATGACTTCCAGCCTGATCATGGCTAGTCTGATGGTGACATTTAAAGCCCAATATTAGTCTCTGGACAGAAAGTTTCATGAGAAGAGCAGGAAGAAGATCAAGAAGCAGCACAACTGCAGCAACAAGAGGCTTATGTCATCATCACCAGGGAAGAAGGCTCAGCTTGGGTGTCATTATTTAGATTTATAGAGCTTTAGTGAATTCTTTCCCATTGTGCACGAGTGAGATCATGGCCCTACCCTGACACTCCTTTTAGGAGTTCCTACTGAGCAGTGTGTGAGCACAAACCCCAAGGCTACCAAGGCCTAACCACAGAAATTAACTTCTCTTCTGGGAAGCTGTGATGGTGAGAGAGAACCTTTGAATTGCCTTGCCACGAGAGCACCAAAAGACAGCAAGTTCTTCTTGCATCATATCCCTTTCTAGTGGACAGCTGTGCAAAATCAGTTCACAGCTCCACTTCTGGATATAAAATTCAACAAAAAGATAGGCCATGAAGATAATTAATAGGCAAGCTGTTTGAAATAAATACATCATAAATAAAGAAAATTATGTATATTTTTATAGATCTATGTGTGTGTGTAAAATGCAACTACATACTATCCAGCTAACCAGAAATCTTTTTTTAAGACACACTGAAATAAAAAACTAACATATAAAGTATGGAATGTTACCACATGGCTGAGGATGTGTTTAAGTTACCATATTGCATTAAAGCAAAGTAAATCTCTCTTACTCCAATATTCACATGTCTGAGGGGAAATTATGGGGTTTCTTCCTTTATTTTACTTTCAGTGTTCTCCATATAGCTGTTGAACCAGAGTGTTAACAGTGACATCTGCATGTCAGAGAACTTGATAAATTGAGAAAAATTATTAAAAAGTAAAATAGAGAAAAAAGAGGATTGACTAAGTATGGTGTAAAATAAAGCATTGTTGTACCTGCAATGATGTCATCCATCTGCTCCAAAGCTGCTTCCAGCATATGGCTGGCATCAGAAGCCATCATCTGGGATTTCTTCAGATCTTTCCTCTCTCTACTGAAAAGATAGAATAAACCATGTGTATTACACTACATAAGCTGAAGGAATATATATTTCACTGTCACATTATACATTAAGCCACACAAACAAAAGTCCACACTACCAAAAATACAGCCTAGAAATAAGAAAACGAACAAAACTCTTCCTATTCTTGATAGATGACTTGGGAGTTCTGATTCATTTTCTGAAGAGATTTTACTACAATGGTGAAATGCAAGTGAAAAAAACCCAAAGAATTTCAAATACTGGAAGCCTGAGATTCCTCTGCTCCTCATCCTTAACAATGGTTTCCTAGATTCAAAGTTCAGTGCATTTCAGCCTTTTCCTCTGTGGGGGGAAAAAAGAGGATTGACTAAGGTTCAGTGAAGGAATGCAGACATGGGGCAAAACACGTCTAGCCTACATACAGAAATCTGTAGGAGCTCTGGTTTTTGATTGTTGACTTAAGGGTAAAGGTAATTCTAAAATAGTTTTTACTCCTCCTTTCTATATTCCCATTCAACATTCCTACCACATCTTTCATGACATTGAAAATACAATTCTTTCTGTTCAAACAACCAAAATGCCCTGGCTATGAAGTCTCTGAAGTTACTGCTGCTTCTTTAAAAGAGGATTAAATACATTCATGCTACCATCTGACATTAAGGATAACAACAACAACAAAGTCTTCCAAAATGAGTCTGTGCTTGTGAGTTGGTGCTGCTGGACTTTAAGTCAAGTAGCAGCCGCTGTTGCCAACAGATGACATTTCAAAGGGGAAAAGAATTTATGCAGTCCATTTCACTGCCAGTGAAAATCCCCTCTGGAATAAGGCCCTTTTGCACATCACTTCATCGCTGAAGCATGAGACCGGTGCCCACACAGAGAGGAAACAGGGATCGTTCTTGTGCATGTGATTCACAGAGCTCGAACACACAACTCAAAGCACTCACAAAGCCCACAAAGGGTCACAGTATTTTGATTTCTTTTCCATGAAGGCTGCAATTCAGTCTTTTGACATTCAGTCTTCTTACACAGCGAGTTTCAAGAGCTGTGATTAAAAACTGTTCAATTTTAACAGCTTTGTAAGCATCATAAAAGACACCTGTCTGACCATGGACAGAGATATCCTTCAAATAACTCAAATTGTGGATAAGTGTACAGGAAATGGGCCTATGTTTGTGGGGCCTATTATTCCACTGCTGCTGAAATGCCACTAATCTGTGTTTATCATGGGATCACTGGTGCTAAGAATTCAAGCAGATTGAATTTAAATAAATATTACAATGAGAATTTGTACCATCAAATCAAAATTATTTTCTTCTCTTGAAAACTAAGAATCCTGAGACACAGGCTTTTCTCTGTGGTGCTGGTGAAACATACACAAAGAAAGCTAATTTATTAATAACCTCTGTGTTATCAGCATCCTATGTTCATTCCAGTTAATGTATAGAACCCCACTATCTAGAGAGACAGATGCAGGAATGAGTCAGAAACTGCAACATTCTAATTTGAACTCTGCCATTTATAGCTTGTCACAGTGGGTAAGCCACGATTTAACTCCAGATCACATTGATCTGAAGAGCAATGTGAGAATGCCTCATCTTTAGTGTCACCCAAGGCCGAGATTAATGTAAATGAATGGGTGGTTTCGGTCCCTCCGTCTTTGTCAAAATAATCTTTTAAGTACCAACAACACTAAATTTAACCAAAGTACATGTCATCCAAATATTTCATTTAATGGTAAGGAAATAACATAAATTGTGCTCAGAATAATCTGAAAAGTCATTAAGTCAGCTGATATAGACTTAAAATTTCAGAGTGTTTTCTTTTACACGCTAACTTTATGGACAATCCCTCTGATCCTGCTGCTTCCATTTCTTGGGTTTTGGGAGATTTCCATCTTCTGTTGCCACCAAAGATTTCTCAGCTGCAATGATCCTACTTTCTTGCGGTATTTCCTCTAGTTCAAAGCAGCCATACCTTGGGTAATAATCACCTCAGTGACAGGAAATCCACCTACAGCAGAGAGCTGCCAGAGAGGCACCGAGGCTTCCTCGCGGCTGTGGCCACCAGCCACTCCCCCAGAAATGCATGGCCACCAGCTGTGCTGGGAAATCAGGGCAGCAGATTTCTGGCTCAGAATTAGAAGACAGAAAAAGAGTGAAAAATGCTAAATATAGCATAGTTTCTATTTCTAGGCTGCACTCCGTGCTCTTGTTTGTGATGAAAGCTGCTGCTCCATGGGCTGGAGCAGTACACGGCTGCTCAAACAAGAAATGCAGGACTACATTTCTTCTTAACATCTAACATAGTATTTCATCATCTATAGTGACAAAGGCACAGAAAATGCTGATAAACTGCATTACAAACTTGAAAATTCACTTATAGAAGAACCTCCCATCAAAGCCTTGGCAAAACCCGGAAAGTTTTGCTGAAAACTCCACCAGAAGAAAGTCTCCTATCTCCTCCTGGCCTCCAGAGCCAGCCTGTTTTCTCACCTGTGCTCACAGTGTATTTGCTGCCTAACTGCATTAAGCTATAGCAAAACCTGCTGATCAAACAACGATTTATTAATAAAAGCAATGTTCTTTGCTCCAGAGAGATAATGTAATATTACTTGCTTGACATCTTTTTCTAGACAGACCTGTTGCTTGTGCTCCAGGCAAGTCTTACTTTCCCAGACACTCCCTTCTTACAGTTTTGGCTGCTCTGAGCAGTATTATGAAAAGAGTTTGTTAGATCTCCTGGGCTTTCAGCTACCATTTCTGATCTAATTCTATAGAAATATCTTCAACTGTGGATTCTTTTTTAAATATTATTAAATAACAAGACATCTGTATCAATCCCTCAAACAGGATCCATCTATTTGCTGGTATTTTAATTACAATTCCTTTCATAGTTTTCATTCCTGAATGACTTCAACAGATGCAGAACACCAGGACTCATTTACTTATGTAAATATATACATATATTATTAAAAACTCAAGTTTTTTCAGCTTTGGTAAGGACTGAACAAAAGCTACCTCTAACACTACAGCACAAGCTTTAATATTAGAAAACTCTAACCTTCAGGACTTACTAGATTAATTCATATGCCAGCAAAATACAAGAACCAGGCTACTCACCTTTTCAGGTCTCTAGGAGGACAAGAATTTACTTTTTTTGCCTGATCAGTAAAAATTCCTTGCTATTAATAGCCGAAGTTTTACTGTTAAGCAGACATAAGTCTAAATTATTATCATCCCTTCTAAGCCACACACTCATACTAATTTAGAGCCCAGCCCACAGAGATATTGCAACCCTGTTTGTTATAATTGCCTAAGCAATGAGATCTTCCAGGAAGTGCAGACAGAGCAAACTGGTCTCAATCCCTGAAATTTATTTTGCTAAACTAGTTTTACACTGTAAATCCTAATCTGAGATTTGCATTTCAAATAAAATGAAAAGTCTCTGGTAGAATTATTGTACTCAGAGCCAACATCCTTTGCAAATTTCTCAACCTACATTCTGTATGTAAAACTGCAGCTTACTGTGTCCAAAAGAAACATAATATTTAACAGACATATTCACTATGAGCAAGATGTTCTTCAGAACTATGAAAAGCCCTAATTAAATTTGAATCTTTCATGGCTGGCTTGAACCAGCAGCTACCCAGAGATAAGAATATGAACAATATGAATTTAGGCAACTCAGATGTTTTCCCAAGGTTGCTCGTAATAACGAGGTTACCAGCTTTATCAATTAAGAGGGGTGTGGTTTTTGACAGAAACTCCAGAAATCCAGTTCTTGTGTGTGGGCTACAAATTCCTCTTACACTTAGCAGACACATGTAACAATTAACTACCACCACCTTTTTTTTTCCTGGGATGAATAAATACACGTTTGTAAACTGCTTAAATATTCAGGTTCAAGTATTACCTTGCTTTGTACATAATGGCACAATGAAATATCAGGTGCCTTGGATAAGCCTCAGAAGTCCTCCAAGCTTTCCTTCAGCTGCAAGATGACTCCTGCCCTGGAATGCAGAAATGTGCCCAACTTCCACCCTCTCTCTTTCCCACCTGTCTTTTCCCCCAGCCACACTCTGTGCAGCATCCAGACACCCCACAGGAGCACAGCCACTGATCCATCCCTCCAACTCACGGCATCATCAGCTACAAAAGTTATAAATACACATGTGGATCCTGGCCTTTCAGAGCCTGCCATAACTCTCTAATTAAGACAATCCTTAGTCCTAACTAACAATCCAGGGAATAATTTCTGATCTAGAATGACTGCCTAAGGAACGCTACTTATGCAGGATCCTCCAGGGCTATCCAGCCAGAAATCCTATTTATCTGGCAGCTGACAGAGTTGGGGCTGCTCAGCCTGAAGGACAGAAGGCTTCAGAGAGACCTTCCAGCAGCTTCCCAGTGCCTAAAGGGGTCACAAGAGAGCTGGAGAGGGACTTTTCACACGGGTAGTTTTGACAGAAAAAGGGGTAATGGTCTTAAGCTGAAAGAGGGTAGGTTTAGATTCAATATCAGGAAGAAATTCTACCCTTTGAGGATGGTGAGGCCCTGGCATAGGCCGCCCAGAGAAGCTGAGGCTGCCCCATCCCCGTAAGTGTCTAAGGCCAGGTTGGATGGGGCTCTGAACAACCTTGGATAGTGGAAGGTGTCCCTATCCATGGCAGAAGGGGTGGAACCAGATGACTTTTGTGGTCCTTTTCAACCCAAACCATGCTATGGTTCTAGTTTAAATTTAATTTATTTCCCAATACAGACACTACTTGCTCTATTTCCCCTTCATGTGCTTCATTGGACTAGGCAGAAAGGCAAAAAACCCTCTTCTTTCATTGATTACCCATTATGTAATAAGTGAAATCATGACTATTCAGAGGGCTTTAGAATTAGCTAGAATAGGAATTAAAAAATATTTATTTCCAACTAGGAATTGTAAAGTGTCCACACTAAGGCAGAATGGGCAGCTCTAAAGAGAAATATAGATTAGCCAGAGACCTGATTGTGAATTACTTCAGGTAGGTGGCAGAACTGCTAAATTCTCTATTCCACATATTTCTGGGGGTCCTTATATGAGGGGATATCCTTAAGTGAAGCACAGCATTAGTACTGCATGATGAAAACAAGCTGGCTAAATCACCTAAAGCAGCCTTTGCAGGCAGCTGGGTATTACCCTGGCTCTGTAAAACCACCACATTTCCTTGTTGCTGATAAGAGTCAGAGTGACAAGAAGTAAGAACTATGATGCTTTTAAACATAATATGCTAAATAATTTGATTTAAAATATGAAGGGAATTGAACATAGTCAAATTTGTTGCATTATGAAGTGGCAAAGTCAAAGCCAAACATCTCATTTCAAAAATAAACCCGTTGAGTTTGCTAACACAAGTCAGAATTTCAATTTTGGGGGAACAGAGGGGGAAGGAAAAAGAAAGCCCTCTTTAAAAAATGCTCAATCTGACTGATACTTGATGCTTTAGAACACAAATCACCTCATAGCAACTCCTCCACAGGCCTAATGCATACTGAGTTACAGTTCCTACTGATACCATAACCAAATTTCCTGACTCATGTTTGCACAAAGTCTCATCCTTACTTATAAAAGCTGACGCTGACAGAATGGCATGTGCAAAGTGAGCTCTCTTCAGCTCCTCTCTGTAACACTTCCAGCAACTGCAGGAAGCCCTTCATTCCTCGATGTTGCTTTCAACTTTGATCATAAAAGCTTAAAAAAGCCCTTCTTAATTTAATTTTATATTGTTATCAGATATGTGAACTTTTCTGTTATACACAGTATAAAGGAAAATGTTATAGCTTCTGACTTTGCAAATCTTAAAAACAAAATTGCACTAATTGTTACTGTATTAAGTCCAAAAATTCCAATTATTTTAGTTCACTTGTCTGTCACCTAACTAGTTCCAGGTGCTAAATAGTTAAAATTCAAAGAAAAAAAAAAAAGGCAACACAAGGAATAAATAGTTTGGATTTAAACTTCAGCTGAACAAAACATTACCTGGTAAAATACACGAGAGGAAAGTTTCTGAGCCAAAATATGAACATTTCTGCTCTTAAAATAAACACATAGAAAAGTCAGATTTGATATTGCAGTTCACATCTAGTTCTAAGAGTTTTACAACTAAGAAAAGTTAGATCCTCAACATTTTAACATTTAAAATAAACTGTGTTTTTTATTTGCCTTCCAATCTCAGGTATTCACCGGCCTCAAGGTCACAGCTCTGAATTTTCTTCCATGAAGGTCAACATTTCAGTGAGATCTTTGAAGTTACTTAACTCCAGCTCCAATGCCTGGGAAAGTGCTCACAACACACCTTCCCCCCACCCCCACCTCGTGAACGTAAATTCATGCTCTGGTAAATTGAAAGGTGAAGAGTTATAATAAAAGTAAACACAGAATTCATGCACAAATTAATTCTGCCCTAGAGTGAAGCAGAGGACAAACCCTTGACAGAAACTCAGAGATTAGGTAGATTTGATAAGAAAAATTTTCAAAGCTAGCCTCTGTATAACTCCTAAAAACGTAGACAAACTATACTGCTGGGAAAAAACACACTTTAAGCCTTGAGAATTTGGAATAACTTTTCTCCTCCCCTACTAGGAAAGGCTGAGAGAATTGGGTTTGTTCAGCCTGGAGAAGAGAAGGCCTCAGGGAGACCTTCCAGCAGCCTTCCAGTACCCAAAGGGAGCCCACAAGAGAGATGGGAGAGGGACTTTTTTCAAGGGCTTGGAGTGACAGGACAAGGGGGAACAGCTTCACACTGAAAGAGAGTAGGTTTAGATTGGATATACAGAAGAAGTTCTTCCCTGTAAGGGTGGTGAGGCCCTGGCAAACATTACCCAGAGAAGATGTGGATGTCCCAACCTTGGAAATGTTCAAAGTCAGTCTGGATGGGGCTCTGAGCAACATGGTCTAGTGGAAAGTGTTCCTGGCCGAGGGGATGGAACTGGACAATTTTTATAGTCCCAGCCCAGAGTAGTCTAGGATTCTGTGATTCTTTACCATCAAACTGATACAGAACCAACTCAGCAGAAGGAGCACTCCCAATAACTTACTCTGTTAATCTAACTTCATGTGTGCTATTCCCACTAGGGATACAGAAGTGTCCATAAGCACTGTGAAACAGACATTTTGCATTAAATTCAGCAGGTATCACTTGGAATATTAATGTGAAAGTGCAAGATACTTCACTGAAGGAGGTCAGTGCTATCACAGGGCCAGAAGATCTTTTACCTCAAAGAATTGCAAGGAGGTCCAATTTTCAAATCTTCTCAATTTCTTCCATTCCTTGATGTGCACAGAGGATCATTATAATCAGCTGCCTTGCCAACAAAGAGCAAACACTCCTCAGGCAACTGGCAGAGTTTGTAGAGCCCATGCTGCCCTTGGAATGCTATGGGTAGCATTCAAGGTACAGGGTATTTCTGATTTTTAGAAAAATGCCGCAAAAGAATCACATGATGGTGCAGGTGAAGGTGTGGATGTTTCCATGCAGAGTAAAAGCCATGAATCTTTACAGAAATAACTCACTTGGGAGGTTTAGAAGAGTGGAGAGGACTAAATGTTCCTTAACATGGGCAGACACTGGAATAGGTGAGGATCAGTGAAAGAATTGGCACCAGTGAATACTGAGGTACCTGAGAGGTGTTTTTCTGCAGCAGAATCTCTGAACAAAGGGCAGGGTTGACAAGCCAGAAAACTGATTTCCTGCCATCAAAAGAGGCAACTCTCATCCACAGGATTTCTAAGGTAAAAACTTGAAGTCTGGTTTAGACTGCACAGAGAAACTGTTCAACATAGACACAATGAAGAAAATATTTCTTATGAATATTTCTTATTACAAAACTATCTACTAATGGGTTACTCTGATTATAAAGCTCTGTTCTGAATTTGCCTCAACTTTACAAATGTGATATGAAGGTTCTTGTGAAGTCTAAACTGAGCTTTAGACATAAAGGGTTAAAAATGTATACTAAAAAGTCAGCTTTTTGACTTTGCAAAATTTGTTTTCATATGAGTATTTTTCCCCCTTTGAAACATTCTGTGCAGCAATTTATAAATAACAGGAAACATCACTAGGCTGGTTTAATATTACCCAACCTGCATCTGTGGATACAAATATGCTGAATTCATACTAACAGGAACTGGCAGTGTCAAGTACTTCTGTATAAATTGAAGCTTCAGTAGCTATTCTGAGGAAAGTGTCCGTGGGAAACAAAGAAAAGAAAAACATACTTCTGCTAGAAACAGCAAATTCAACAAAATCGAATCCGCTTGGATTAAAAGCACCAAACTAGGAACAGCAAATGGATCACTCTGAAAAGCACCACATCCCACATTACTCAGCATATCAACAAAAATATCAATTTTAACAGCTGTGTCAGTTTAATGCCTATGCTTCTAAACAAAACATTTTTATATAGATTGCTTCCCGAAGATTATTGAAAATATCTTTGGAAAAAAAGCCATCTTCAAGCTTTTCTTTTTCTCTGCCTAAAGAATAGATATAACTGTGGTCCCCAAATAAGTTATTTCACCTGGTGTGCAAGAGACCAACCCACACACAGAGTAGAGTTGCACCAGTTGCTGAGTTGGCTTTGTTACTTTCTTCCTTATCTTGGGAATTCTGCCAAAAGTCCCTGTGACCTGTAAATTCTGCATTCTTTGTGCCCACCATCAGTGGTACATCCTTCTCCCCAAGCTCTATTAAGCTCCCCCTAGGTCTGAGATCATTGATCATGTCAAGTCCCAACTTTAACAAGACAATTCTACTGACAAGTAATTCGTCATTCCAACTCTTGGATATCATAACCAAGAGACAAAAATTCTTCGTGGCAAGTTAAACCTTGATTTTAAATGACATATTTTGTTGGTTTTGCTCCTCTATTATTCAGAATGTGGGACATCTTACTCCCTGCAGAACTGGCCAACACTAGGAAAGTTTCTGTATCAAACACTGTGCCACAGCTGAATTTCAAGTAACAGTCTCCTGGCATAATTGCTTCCCATAGACCATGGAGTAACACAGCTTTCTAATTTTGTAAAAAAATGCATTATGCAGAGAGGTAATGCTGCAAGACAGAGCAGGAATTGGACATCCAAGAGCAACATTCAATACTGTTAAGATTCACAGAGGTGAGAGAAACTTATAACATCCCCCAGCTGAAGAAACATTATTACAGGTGGCAAGAAGAACGCAACACCCTTTATCCTTGTTTTTCCAGTGAATCCGAGGAGAAGAATGAACACCAAGATGCCTAGAGACAGATTAGGCATGCACTGAAACCAGAAGCTGGCTTTAGAGGGAAGATGGAACAGCCCACAACGAATGTGTGACAAGATATATAGGCCTCCTCAATGACCTGTTTGATAGAGGAGCTGTATTTGCTCACAGAAGCACATATTTACCTAGGGAAGGCTCTGAAGGGATTCACCTCCCTGAAAACCCACTCAAGTGCTCAGTTCTTGTATTTCATACTCATCTATGTGAACTGTTACTGCTTTGACTCTATCACCACAAGTGGAACAAGACAGTTAGGTAATAATAAGGTATTTAAAAAAAATGATTGTATATCCAGTTTTGAATATGTGGGGGAAACTTTTTATAGGCTTAAAAAGAGTTCTGAAGTGCTCATTGTGCTGTTTTCACGAAGTGGATACATCCAATGGCACAGAGTGCAAAAGATCCCGAATTTCTCCTTTTATATATTGCACCTTTTAGTATCATCTATGAGAGGTGTTCTCAAGCTCTCACCATCCCCAAAGCCCATCATGCCGTGTCTGCCAGCCAGTTCTATATAAATGTAAAATGAATAAGTTTCCATGTCAAATCATCTTATCAAGGATAAGTCAAATAAATGTAAATTTCTCCTTATAAATTATACATTATATGAGTGACTAAGATAAAAAAAGCAAAGCCTCAGTTCCATGCATCAGGATGCCTATTTGAATTTGCAAAACTCTGAAAGTATGTGTCATTTCCAGATAGAGACTAATTGCCCAGTAAAACTTTTGAGCCTCTACTTACGAGTCTCTAAAGTTACCATATTCCAATTCAGTCATTTCGGCTCACAGGTTTGCCAAGACACCAGATTCAGAAAGCTTTTGGAAGTTTTGCAAATTAACTGAATGCAAGAATTGAATCTAGGAACAGACCTATTCATACCTCAGTACTCTTCTGGGTTTTATCTACATATTTACAGCTGAAGTTCTGGATGCTGTCAGCACAATTCATCACTGGGGTATATTTAAAGGATAACTTTTGTTCTCTGAATTCCCATTACTTTTAGGGCATGAAAAAGCCACAGGTTAAACCATTATAATGAACATACACAGGATTTCTATAGATTCCTTTCCAGATAAGTATTTTGATAAGTATTCAACTATTTGAACACGAACAATGACACAAAAGGATTTGCCAAAAGAGTAAAACTGTAGCTAAAATTCATGCTACTATATGTTACTTCCAGTCCCAAGAACTCTTTCATATGGTTGAAATAAATAGAAAAATTGCAAATGTTAAAGTATAACTGCAGCCAAAACGATATATTGTTCTAAAGTTACTCAAATTTTACTGCCTCTGAAGTAAATAGACACCTTTGTACTGATGGAGCAGAAAAATGAAGAAGAATTCTTACATTACTTGAAAGGGCTCTGAATGTCATCATAGCAAGGCCAGAAGTCATAAAATGCACTGTCAAAACCAGGAATGGCACCTGGGGGCATGCTGATTGTCAGGCTTTTACACATCCTGTCTTGCACCAGAGTATTTCATGTTAAGGCTCAGAGCAGCTTTTTCGAACTATTTGAAAGTCGTACTACTCATGAATACACCTATGGATTTTCCTGAGGTAATAACTTAATCATGTATTTTACTGCTTGATAACAATGCCTTTATTGGACCTGTTTATTAAAACAGCCACAAAATGAAATTATTTCAGGCTAATGTCTTGCAAAGTCCTTTAATCCCTAACAGCTACCAGCTGATTTGCCTGCATGAAAAGTTTCTCAGAAGTTTCTTGCATTTGGGGCCATTTTCATCAAAATCAAAAAAAATATAGACAAAAGACTAAAGTATCAAAATGACCATCTGTTGGATAACATTATCTTTTGCTTCTATTTCAGGAGAGAAAAGGGAATCAGAATTCACTATCAGTTTCTTTGGTTTATTTAATTTTCCTGAAAATGGATCAAAGTCTGCTTCCATATCAGACTGTGACATCTTTGCATTCTTCTATTAAATTTGAAAGGACGATTTGATTTGCTATCATACAGGAGAGATTTAGTCCCCTTCTTTTCAGTTGTTTTCAAACCTCCAGGTGGAAATATTCAAGACAGTGGTATTAATTCCTAAATAATATAGATCCAGTCTGTTCCTACTTGGAAAGAAGAATATGGTCATATTGCAAACACTAAAATATAGTTCTGTCATGAAGAAATTTTTTTTCCTCTATTAGTGTTTATTGATAAGGGGTAATTTTGCTTCACGACTGTGCTGTAAACATGTACATGAACAGTTCTGTTTACTCATTAGGTAAGAAAAGCAAATAAAATACATTTTCAGTGAAATGATATTTATGAACTGCCTGGCAAACTGGGCATTCTGCCTAGCATGGCACTTTTATCAATCTCTACTAATTTGGAAGCTCTTCTTCTAAGTACCCAAATCTGGGCTTCCAAAGGAAGTGAGCAGCTGCTACTCCCATTTGCAATTAGTCCTGGATAATCAGAAGCTTTGATTAAATAAAAACTACAAATGGCTGGTGAATCCAAGCTAAATTTTAGAGTATGAATTCCTTTTAAAACACACCATTTACTCTGAATGCAAACTCCTCTCCCCATGCTAAAAAAAGTAAAAAAGCAGTTTTCTAAAATCTGCCTTTTGCCAGTTAAATCAGAACCAGCTGCGCTTCACAATCTGCAGAGGAAACTGAAGATGCTACCAAGTTTCCTAATTAAAATGGAGAAGGCAATCAAAGCAAAACAGATTTGGACCACAATTCTTGAAACAGTTTTTTAATCCTTAGCCTGATTTGCAATTATTATGAAATGTTGCACACACTGGGCAAAGTATGGATGAGTAACTCTTGTGGGTTATTCAGTATTTTTCACAACAGAGAGCACAATGCTCTCCAAAGCAGGCCAGAACAGACCTTCTTGCACAAAAGCTTGTTATAACAACTTTCCTTTCTTTTAGTAACAACGGTTCTAATATAATGTTCTTTTTATACACGTGAAGTCTGCCAGAGCAGACTGCAATTCCACTTTACAGTTTCAGGCAAAATTTCTACTTTGCACACATTCAGCTTTCTAAATCGAAGAACATTTTAATTGAAGAAATGTTTAACTAATCATTTAAAATGCCTATGACTGAAATTTCCAGGTTTAATATAATCTGTACTAACACTAAAATACTTTGTGTGTGTACTTTTATTTACAGAAGATTGCTTCAAGGAAAGAAAATATTGACTTCACTAATTTTGCTTTTTCTTTTCTTCAGATGTAATGAACACATTCTTTAAGAGAATCACATATTCTACTTCCATAAGTAGTTTGTGCTTGTTTCCTGCCTATCCACATAAAACAGATTGCCTCCCCAAGGCCTTTGCTAGAGATTTTTATTTTTTTGTCTGGAGTGAAACATCAGAATTCTTCTGTTTAGGAGCTGACTGGATTGTGTGCAGTAGTTTATGATCATCCCAGAAACACACTGATAAATCTTACTGCAATGCCATTAGAATAAGATGTTCTGATTATGTTTTATTAAAGCAGATGCTGCCATCTGCACTGTAGAGGAATAAAAATATGATTCACTACATTCAAGAGACACTTGGCAAATATCTTCCCCTGTCCAAATTAGATTTCTGAAATAAAGTTTGGGTTGAAAATAGTGCAAATTAGAAATAAAATTACTTTTTTTTTTATTGGCAGTACACACAGAAATAAGAAGGCATCCCCAGCTAAGTCACCTCTGAATGTGGAGACCAACCAGACTTGTTTTCAGAAGAGGATAAATTAAAACAAGAGTTCCCATACTCTGAGTACTGGAAATCCAGATTAGAATGCAACACCTTAGATTTATCTTTACTAATTACTTTAACTGGCATGCAATCTGTTGATCTTAAACAGTGTGAAGGCTCAACCAGCAAGTGAATCATTCCTATGAATGTTCATACACATTATGTTGCTCGAATGAAAACAACACTCAGCCAGCATTGGATAAGCAAGACTTGTAACAGAGGCATCCTTTGGACCTGTCTTCTTCTTGACTCTGAGCATTCGGTCTGATTTCACCCCTCCAAACTAATTCAAGATTTTGTTGAAGGACATTCAGCTGATCTCTTTTCTCCAAATTCACATCTACTTCAGGAAACCATCATCAATTTACCACCTTTTCCTTGGGTGATATGCCAAAGGCTTCCCATAAAATCACCAGTTCACACTTGCAATTTTTGGAAGTCAGATCCATTGTTTACCATTCAAGGAATGGTAAATAATGACACATGCATCTGGTCACCACCAGGTTTCTTATCTTTCCCCCTATGTAAAGTGCTCTGTTTTAACCTGTATTCAATCCTCAACTTTTATCCTCAGTTACTTCAGTTTTAACCTGGAAAATTCAACTAAACAGAGAAACACAGAATATATTTTATATATCACATACACAGAGTTGAAAAAACCACTAATCCTCCCCATTTGTTTGTTGATGATCTGACAGAAAAAATATCCTGTCTTTGGCCTTTGAAGATACCAAATTTTCCTTTGATCAGTATGAAAATACACAGCTCTTTTCCCTCATCAGGTTTCAGTCACAGGTTTTGCAGAAATTCTAGTGAACCACACAATATTCATGAAGTCTTGCTTTACAGGTTATCAAATTAGAGTTTAAAATCTAGGTTGTGCTTACAGTCCTCTAAACCACTACATTGGAACTTGGCAGATGCACATTATAAACACAAATTGACCCAGACTGGCAACAGTGCCATTAGGATTTACTTTTTATGTTTATTTCAGAAAGAAATTATATTTTTAATTTAACTGCTTTGTTCTCTGCATCAACGAATTACCAGATAAGAGCAAAGTGCTATTGGGAAATGGTTTTATACCAAATAAACACACGGAGATGGAAACAAAAGAGGTAACTGTAATGCTATAATTGATACTTCAAGGTCACAGAGACTTGAAATAAAAAGGTCGTGCTAAAACATAGGCAGAGGCATCTAACTACAAAAAAAGAAGCACCTTTATTTTGTTGCTTAATGTCCATCTGTATAAAAGAAGAACTAAAATACTGTAAAGATGTGACAGGAAGAAATTCAACCTGTCACAGGTTATCAAAGACATCACCTCAGAGCTGGTGCTTAGACAAAGTTAAAGAACAGATTGAGCAAAGGTGGGACTCTCAGTTTCTTCAGCTTCAAAATAAAAGGTGAGTTGAGAGCTTTGAACAAACAAAAGCAAACTGGGGAGAATTTAAAGAACTCAAAGGAATTCACTGGTCAAACTTTCCAATTTTCGGGGCATTGACTGAGGCAAAGTTATTTCATGCACATCTACAGAACTCTGGTAAATGATCAAGTGTCCCTCCAGGGACAGCCACTGCTGCTAAACCCTGTCCAATAGCTTATGAGATTTTCAAGGTTATACCTAAGGAGGTTGAAATGATCTCTGGGGATGAGATAGCAAACAGAAATGATAAACATCTCCAGGGACTTGAATGATGCAACTTCACTGATAGAAAAGTGACTTCTGACTGTTCTAATCTACTGCCCTAAACAATGTCATCTTCTGCTGTGTTGCTATTTCTACACTGTTGGGTATTTCTGGAAAACAAAGAAAAGCCTTTCTTTGTACAGCATGTTCAATGACTTTGCACCTATACTGAGTAATCATTATCATAAAACACATTTCCTTATTCATCATTCTCTTCTTTGAGAAATTAAATCATCACATTATAGACTTCGAAAGCAAGGCGGAGGTTTCATCCTATTCCTGTAAATGTCTTTTTTGGGTGGAAGGGAGCAGGAGGAAGGTGGATTTTTTGCTAATAAGCAGAGTCCCATTGAGGCCCTGCTTTACCTCTATGAGCACAGTCCCTTGCTAATTTTACCAGGTCAAGGCTATCTGAACTCAAACAAATCCTTAGCTGTAGGGAAAATGAACTTAGTTTCTGGTCTGCCTCAGAGTAGCCTAATAAGAGTGAAAGCAGTGTCTAGGGACAAGTGCCTTGTAGGGTTTTGTGGGAGTTTGTTTGTTTGTTTTGAGGAGAGAGACCAGAAAGAGGCAAACAGGAAACAAGTTAAGTAAATGAGGGCTGGAAGCAGAGGTGCACATGGAATAACAAAGCGGTGTCTCACTGTATCTTGCTCTGTTTCATTTTCCCTTCTTTTGCACTCGCAGGACATTCTCCCTATGCCTTCCCTGCCTGTTTGCTGACATTATCAAAGTGTTTGGGGAAGGTGATTATTAAGGTCTCCACTCTACTCTTGTTCATCTGTTCTCTTCCCATCCTCCATTCAAACACTCTCTACCACATGGAGCCACGTTTTGCTGCCTCGGAGCCTGTGGGAGCTGTGTGGAGGAACCAAGAGACTCGGAGTAACAAGCATGATAGGAAATGGGGAGAATGGATTCAAGAACCCAGAAAGTACTTCTGTGGTCTGTGCTAACACCAAAACATTCTCCCTTTGTTTACACACACACCCACTCTGATCACTTTTCTACACTGCTGGGACCACATTAAGAAAGATGAAGTGAGATCAGGTACAGGAGGAGTGAGGGGAAGATAGGTCGTTATCTCATCTTTACCTATTCCTTCCCTACCCCCTTCCTGTCTTCCCAGCTTATCTTCATGTGCATGGGGCTGCTTAAATAAAACCAAGATGGTAGCAGCAGTGCCCTCTGCCACCATCCCTCTAATTCCTCTGCTTCCTGGGATGGGAGATGAAAGCAGCCAGGGAACACGGAATCAGGGAACAATGCTCCCAGCCCAATTCCTACCATGTTTCAGTCACACAGATCAACCTGTTTCTGCCCCCTCTAATTTGGGCTTTCCATAGGGCAGAGTCCCAGATGTGTGATAGATAAACTGCTACATGTTTTGCCAAGAGACTTGATTACTACCTGACTTAGGTAAATAAAGCATTTAAGTTTTCAAAAGTGATGCAAAAGAGGTACAAGCAAGTCATGTGTCTTTACAACAGATAAAAACTTCAGCAGTCAGTGATGAGACTAGTCTTGAGCCGTCCCTCAGCTTAAGTCTTGTTACTGGGGACTTGAAATTATTTTATATATTTTAAATTATATTATTATTATTTTTACATATTGTTTTTTCTCACATTCTGGTACCAAGCTGTACCTGTCCTCAAGACAAAGCTAAGGTTCTTTTGAGTTCCCCCTCTGCTTTAACTTACACTAGGTTTCCTGCAGGTTCAAGAGGCCCTGACAACTGTTCTTGAGCAAGTGGATGGAAAATCCATATCATTTAAAAAACAACAACCCATATTTGCTTATATTTGTCCCAACCTGACCTTTCACTTTCCTGGTATACCGAGTTCTACTTCAAATATTTCTCCATTAGGAAGATGGAGAGAAGCATAGAGATTCATTGGTTTTAAATAAGTTCATACAGCAGATGCAAGTAAAAATCAGGAACACAGGCAAAGTCAATAAATAAACATGGAAAGCTGGAATTCCGCTTTCTTCGCTCTCCCACCTTCTCTTTCCACATTTCCACACAAGTTTCAGAATTAAGTCCTTCGTGCACCTGTTCACACATTCCTCTTCAAAAAAGCCCAACAAAACAACCGCAGAAAAGTGCCCCTCAGTGATTCCCCTACTGCCAAAACCTTAAAATTAAAAATCTGAAATTGCAGTCAACCCTTTTGGCCGTGGAAATACAAAGCGTGGTACATGCAAATCTTCAAAAGCACGTGTTGCACTGCACCTATGCACAGTCAAATTAGTACTTAGCATCTTACCCTGCCCCACGCAAAGCTGAGCAAACGATGGCACACAAAGGAGAGTGCTTCCTTATCCTTTTTGCAAATGTTAGGGGGAGGTATTTTTATCACAGCAGCACGATACCATGAGTGCTGGCCGACGGGGCTGGAGATCACCTGACATCTCCTCATACTCTTACCTCCCTTATCTCTGTATTGCTCAAACAGCCAGTTTCATCTTCCAGCTGCTCTCCCCTGAACATCCTTTAAACAATCTTACTTTTTTCCCCCCCGCAACTGTAACACCCCCCATATCTCTTTTTTTTATAGTTAATTGTCAAAGCCTGGGGAGGGGAGGAAGGGGGGTCCCGCTTTAGAGCGCTCGGCTGCAGCTGGGTGTCATTACTGACAGCGCTTGCTGAACCCGCTGCCCTACGCCACTAAAGCGCTTTATTTACTGACCTGCCAGCCGACCTCAAGTTTCGGAGCTTTGCTCGCTGCGAGAATAAATATTTACCTTACAGGAGCCGCGTCTATTTAAAAGCCCTGCTGCCGGCGGGATGGAGCGGGGGCGAGCGGGGAGAAGCAACAGGCGCTGCTGCAGCCACAGCGCCGGGAGGGGCCCCGCTGAAACACCCGCACCGCCGAGCCCGCGCCCCGCTGACCTGATCGTGATCCTCCTCTTGATCCTGATCCTCCTCTTGATCCTGATCCTCCTCCTGATCCTGCCCGGCGGTGTCTCCGCAGTGCCGGGAAGCCGGGAGAGCCGGGACACCCGGGACAGCCCGGACCGCTCTCCGCCGCCTCCCGCGCCGAGGGCTCGCCCGGGAGGGGCTGGGGCCGGACCCTCCCGCGCAGCCCGATCCTGTTCCCGGTCCCTTTCCCGATCCTGTTCCCGATCCCGACCCCGTTCCTGATCCCGATCCCAGCCCCGGCCCGACCCCGGCTCGGCCGCGCTCGGGGCCGCCCCCAAGTGACGGCGCCCGGCGCTCCGGCCCCCCCGCGGGGGCAGGTGCTCCAGGGAACTCCTGCTCCCAGGGAAGGCTCTGGACAGCATTTCTCCCCTCATTATTGCTGGAAATAGAGCCGCTGATCAAAACGATGTTGTTTTAAGAAGTGTTACCACGCATATTTTTCGGTGCGTATTCCTACATCCCAGGGGTTTTCCAGGTTAACACAGACATCGTATTATTGACTGAGAAAAACACTAACTACTCCAAAGGTTTAAAAATCAGGTATTTCTATACTTAAAGCATGTCTTACCTACTTTAATTCTACTAGTAGAATAACAGCATAGGACGTTCATATTGTTATAACTATTTCATATCACCCTCCTGTTGACTACTGCTTAAAAATCAGCCTCTAATGCTCTGTTTATCCTAGCAAAAATCCCTAGTGCAGGAAGACTCCAAGCACACAAACGTTAAACAAAAACACACTCATGAAGCGCAGGTTTTTCTTTCATCTCTAGAGATTTCAGGGTCACTCGTAGAAATATGAAAAGTGCTGGGGGATTTGGTCATTGGGAGTTCTCTGGTCACTTGGGGTGCCTGGCTGAGCAGAAATCTGATCAAGGGTTTCTGTTGACCAAACGGGTCACCTGTGCTGTACTGGCACGGCTCTTTCACAGCAGCGCTGAGTGCTTCTGATTATGTCAGTTTTCTATGGCGCTGGCTAAACAAAAGTAACTACTTAGCAGAAAGTGAGATAAAGAGATTCCAGACACATATACAATGTAATTTACACACACTTTTCACTCTTTGTGGAGTGGTTGCATTTCAACCACCACAGTTTGCTGTCTTCCTTCTGTGATGATGATGTCTTTCACCTAAAGAGTTTAAGCATGTCTAATACACACATTGCTTAATGTAATTTTGTGACTTATAACACTTCTCCTCAGTTTTGGAATCTCTTTTTGCCTAGAGTAAGCTTCCAGTGTATTTGGGGTATTAAAACTTGTTCCCTGTTACCAGCTAAGCCACTCTCTGACCTTGGGAAGAATTACATATTATTTCAGTTTTGCTTTAAACGTACACATAACACCAAGGCTATGAATCACATACCAGATATTCCAGATAAAGATTTGGACCTCACGTACAGAGCAGACATGCCCAAGGTGGGAGAGGGAGAAAACGGGAAGTGAAGTAGAACGCCTTTGAAACATCTCTGAACACGCTAAAGAATAATTTAAAATGGCAAGAATCCATTGGCTGTGTATTAATTTTGCTTTTGAATGTTTCTTGTCTTTTCTCTCAGCTTTGAGGTAGTCCTCTTAAATAGGTCACATAGAGGAGTGGTGAAAATGTGGTTGATAACATTTGTATCTTTCCTAATACTGACACCAAAAATTATTGTGCAGCACTGCTTGTTGAGTATCATTAAACCATTTGGGAAAGAGTCAGTGGAATTTAGAACAGTTTGGGCAAAGCTGGGACTCTTTTCAACACTTAGTTGAACATAGTCCTCCTTTTTCCCAACTCACTGGAGGTCTAGGACAGGTGTCTGGACAGCTTTCCACACGATGGAAGCAGCACCCGGGACCTCATTTTCTCTGGTATGGCTGTGTAGGGCTGTTACCTGCTGTCTTGTTTATTCCTGGCCTGGAATTGCCAAGCCCCTGCTGGTACATGCTGTTCCCCAGTGCCAGGCAGTGCATGGGAAGGCGAGCATGGCCTTGCCCCAGTGCCGTGCTGGGGAAGGGCCTGGAATGGAGAGGCTCTGCAATTACTGCCACTCCCTTGGGAAGCGCAGGCAGGAGCGGAGGGAGGCTGAGCACAGAGCACAAGCCCCTGTCTGTTCATGAGCCATGATTTTACAGCTCTGTTTCTTTATTGTTTGACATAATATTACTACACCACCAGAAAGCAGAGAGAATCCTAATTTTGGGCTCCTTTTATCTTGCTGATCCTGTCTATCCTGTTTAATATCATTGTAATGAGTGAGTTAATTCTGCACCTCTCTCAGTGTAGTGGGTTCCAGGAGCACTCCCTCAGCTGTCCTGGCCTCCTGGCTAATTACCATTCCAGAAGTGCCCCCTTCAATGAGAGTGGTTTGTGTCTTTGCTGCAGTGGTGCAGACCCATGACTGTCACAAAGCTGGCATTGTGTTAGGTCTTTGCCTCTCTTATGTAACAATGGAGTTTATTCAGGGAGAGCAGAATCATCCTTCTTGGAAAAGACCTATGAGAAAAACAAGTTAGGAGCCCCAAAGCAGAGCACTGCTGGACATGGCTTTACCTACCATCTTCATTTCTTTCATCTCAAAAAACCACAGTTGTCTGTGAGATCCCACAGTCTATCCTAATGAGATATAACCATCAGGGTTTATTTTTATGCTGTTATAACTTATTGAACAGAAATGACCAAGTTTCTCTTCCTCAGTGTCACAGTCACATTATGGGTCACTTTGACAATGCTGGGAGGCCCTGGGTTTCAGTTCAGGCCAGATTCCTGATCCTGCAGGTGTGCCTGAATGGTGCTCAGGCTTGTACATCCAGGAGTTCTTTCCTTGTGCTGCTTGCCCCTTCACTGGATTGTGCAGAGAAGTGGCAAAATGGATCATAGTCCCTGAAGGGTAAGGGCCAAAACAGACTCTTAGGTGAAGGCTCTAAATGGCTGTGCTCCCTGGACAGAAACTCGTGGTTCTAAGGCAGGAAAAAAAAAATCGTGTTTTGATACATCAATTTGCAGCATGTTCCAAATCGTTGTTATATTTGCTGAAAGGTTTTTATAAAGCTGTAATTTTCCTGTTTATAAAGGAGAGTAAATTAGCTGCAACTAAAGTAGTCTAAATTCAGTCCCAACCACTCGGATACTTTAGTATCAATTTGCTCAAGAATTCTCACAAGATCTCACATCCTTCTTTATCAAAACTTTACTCCAAGACCACAACAAAAGTTAGTCACAGTATGGTTTCATTGCTTCCCCCAAATCACAGTCCTCATGGACTGCAGGCTGTGAAACACCAGCATTAAAACAACAAATAAACATTGTGATGCAGGACAGTGAAAGCTGTAATACTGTGTAATCTCTTGTTTTTGGAAAAAAGTGACACACTGAAATCCTCAGGGATTTTCTTCAATGTAAATAGGGATAAATCAGCTGTAGACAGGAAATAATGTATTGGAGAATCCTTCCCCATGGACTCCCTGCAGCTAATCCATTATGTCTCACTAGAAAGTCTAGCCTGCCTTATCTTTAGCAGAGATTTGTGGCCAGCCATGTCACCAGTTTCCAGTGAGGTGCATAACCTTCTCTTACCCTTTGAAAACTTTTTTTAACTTAAAAAACCCCAAACAAACCAGCATACTAGTTAAGTGGGTAGGATATGCCCCTGGTTTATTTTGTTTGGTGGAGTTAATTTGACACATTCAAGTTGAGAGTTTGAATAAAGGTGCTTTGCCTCTACATAAAAGTATTTATAAATTTAGAAAATAAAAAATTGAGATTTTGCAGAGTAGCTACAGCTACTTGATATGAAAACAGAACTTATTTTTTTTTCTCTGTCATCATTTAGCAGAACGCATGATATAAAAATCTTCTTACTAGGACAGATGTAATACACTTTAAAAAAATTCCTTAATATGCAGATAGCTTTGCCAGAGAGAACTATACTTGTTGAGCAGTTTGGGTTTTTTTTTCCCCAATCTTTTTATTCCAGAAGCTTTCATTGTCACATGCAGTCCTTAAAAAAGACTTTCAGGAACGTATTGTGACTTTCGTTCAGCATTTTTAAAGACATTTGAACAAGCCATTGATGTGGCCGCCTGCTGCAGTACGAATCGCACCTGGGACAGGTGGAACTGCCCAAATTTTTGTGGAGCTGCTACAAGGGCTTGGCGCCATCTCGTGTTCAGCTTTTAAATCACACGCGAGTCGTCCTGAGAGTTTTTGGGATGGAGCGTTCTTGGCTCCCGGGTAAACGCAGCCTTCCCGTGTTGAGGCATTTTATAAATTCTGGAGTTAGCAAGCCCGCCTTAGTAAATGAAGAGCTGATGGGTGCAGCTGCGGTCTTTTCAGGCAGGCACAGCTGTGTATAAAATCTGCATTTTCTCCCACTGTCAGGCAAAGGCCTTCTCATTGCAGCTCGGGAAACACAGAGTTTATACTGCGTGCTGCTGCCTCTATCTGTGTGGAGAACTCAGCCCCATATAAGCTGGTATTCCACCTCCTGCCGTGAGGCAACGCTGAGTCAGGGGATTTGTTTCAGTCACAACATTGGGGGACTTGACAAACATCTAAATTTGTTGTAGAAAAAAAGCATGCTAGAAAGTCTTGTGAGCTACATAAGGTGTTATTAAGCTGCTTCTTGACTGAAAAGATGTCTATTGTCATATTATCTCTTCAAGAAATCTTCCAGCCAAAATATATATTTTTAAGGTGTTTCTTATTTTAAAAAATACACACAAACTCCTGTACCTTCAAACATGAGGGGAGGCCATGGCAGCAGGAAAACTCGAAGTTCAGCTTACCTGCAAGCTTTGAGGCAGGAGACAAGCTGGGCCTCTGTGGACTCTTTTTCCCAGGTGATGTCCTTGATTATTCCTGCGTGTGAGGGTGGTGGTTGCTGTCACACAGCCCTTTTTCTCGCAGTCACACATCCAGCTGCAGTAAGTCATGCCTCCACCTCTGGTTTGGAGGCAGACCTGGGGCAGCTCTGGCCGATGCCCTTTGGTGCTGTGATCCAGCCTGATGGAACAAAACACCCTGTGCTGGCTCAGCTGCTGGAATGAGCTCTGGGGTGTGACTTGTCCCAGCTCTCAGGCAGGGAAGATTAGCCTAAGCCACTTTCATCTAACCCCGACATTAGGCAGAGCAGACAAGGTCAGCTCCTGTGGCTCAGCTGATACGCAGGAGGTCGGTCACACGCCTGAGCTCTGGGTTTGTTTGCTGGTCAGCTCTGCTTCGGTGTTTTCTGCTCTTTGCTGAGATGTGACTTCACAAGGGATGAATGGTGCTTTCTGTGGAGATTAAAGAGCGGGCTGGTGCTCAGTTGCGTAACTGAGTCTGCTGATTCACACCTTAAAATTATCTTAAGTGTCAGTCTGAGAGCAATCATTAAGGGCTATTACAGAAAAAACCCCACCGAAAACCCCAGTCCCAAACCCCAACCCAACAACAAAAAAAGATGCAGGTCTCTATCTCCAGTGCTTGTCTTGGTCCCAGTAGCTGATAACCTACATGGGTGTACCAGGGCTTGCATGGCCTGGAAATTGTGAGCAATTGACCCTGACTGACAAATCAATGGGAACTCCTGAATTTACAGGTTCCCTGGGGACATGTGACCTGGTTTTGCATAATACAGGTTTCCTGTCAAAGAGCCCTTCTCGACTCTTTCTGTAATCTGAATTTTAGCCATTTCCCCGTTTCCTTTGTTCCTCTCTCTACCTTCAGAGATAAACTCGGTGTTTTTCTGAGGCTTGATCTAAGACCTGTTTTGTTCATCCAAGAGGCTGCAGGTTTTCAGCAGTTCTTCACTCTTAGAGTTTGTTTGGGTTTTTCTTTCTTTTTTTAAGTCTAAAGGGCCTCTTCTCTCTGCCCTGCCTTTGAGCTGTAAACATGTTTTGTAGATGACTGCCCGTATCTTGGTCAGAATACTTTCATTACGTTTTAGAAGTAGCCAAGAAAATGACTCCTGATATTTTTGGTTTTGTTAAATTAACTAGCTTAGAAACTGGACCACGACTTGGGGGTAGAAGCTGTACAGCCTTCATGCACATCGTACCACCTTGGGACTGGAGCTGGTGGGAAACCAAGTTAATTCCAGCACAAACCCTCTCAGAAGGGTTGTTTTTAGCTTGATCTCCGTGCCACAGCAGGAGTTTTGATTGACCGAGAAAACATGTGTTTCACTGCTAATGACCTCGGAATCCTCTTGTGATTTCACACTGATTGCAGCCATGTAAGCCTCTAAATAAACTTGTCTCTGTTTGAAAACTGAAACTTTGCTTCTGTGCTTTGCCGTACTTTCTGTTAATTCAAATAAAAACAGAATTAATCATAGAAAAATATATTTATGGGCACTGTAAATTTTTACATTTGGGCAATTAGCAAGCCTTTTCAGGTAATTTGCAGTTTAATTTTCTTTACACAGATCCAGTCTTAAATTCAAGATGTATTTGTTATTGTGTGTTATCACAATGCATATTTTACTCTTTTCAGCTTTTTAATGTACTCTGCCTTTGACTTGTAATATTAATAAATAGTTAGGGGATTCTACCTCCCACAAAATCCTCTCTGAACAGGAAATAATTATGGTCAGTAGTCTTTATTGTGATTCTGATATTTGTTTTAGTAGCTCTGCTCTTGATATGGAACTAGATTTTTTTTTTTGCATATCTATAATCACCCTTATTTTCTTCCTAATATGAATTTATGTCCAGCTGAAAGAAGTCACTCAGTATCAAAAACTTGCTGGTATGACAATGGCTGTTTTTCTATCATAACTATAGATTTAGACAGTGGCTTTCTGATCCAGATCTGAATTGTGGCTCATGAATTCAGCTTCAGATATGTTCCAAGTTTTGCTATTGTGAGTGATTTTTTTCTGCTGTTAAGATCTTAAGATTTCTTGTGGGATTTTTAGCTGAAATATTTAGGAAGATGTTCACTTTTTTCAGGCTCCTTTAAAAATCTCCTTTGTTCCTAAAGCCTGGTGCACCATTCATGGTGAACCTAAACCATTGACTTCACCCAGTGCAGTTGTACACAGATGAAATATTTTTTCCATGAAGTAATGGAATGAATAAGGACAGGAATTTAGCTTCTGCTTTACTTTGCTTGTGCATTGTCAGATATCAGGATCTTCTTTCTGTGTACATACCTCATTCCTTTTAAAAGGTATTCATATCTTGTTTATGAGCATTCCTTGCTGTTTTTCTGGTCAGTCAGTCATGTGATGTTGTATTTCCTCACCAAACAGCCCAACAAATTCTTTTAGTTTGGACACAAACAGGGGTGAAATGAAAAGCGATGTTTATGGGTACTGGTATTTACAGTGTTGAAGTTAATTTGGTGTTGTGAGTCATATCAGACAATGTTAACATAAATATTTCACCAAAAATTTGCTTGTGGACATGTCAAGCAGCGCCTTCCTTGCCCTCTGGCTCCATTAGAGGGAGTCAGTAAAATCATATCTAGTAAGAAAACTGCAGCTTAAGTTTGCCAGCTGGATTTAAATGCTGTGCTCTGACTGATAAATCTATGGAGGTTTACATTGCAGAAGGTGGGTGGGGAGAACACAAATGTTTCCTTGTAAAAAAAGTTAGATCTCTTCTGTTTTTCAAGTATCAAAACATAAACATAAATGTATATAACTACTGCCAACATATTTTGAATTGCTTGTATAGAAAAAAGTATAATCTTCATACTCACTGGTCAGTAAAACAAGCATTGATTTAAGTAAAAACTTGATAAGGAAAATATTTATTCAAAGCGTGTATTTGAAGTTCTGGGTCCCTCACTACAGGAGGGACTTTGAGGTGTTGGAGTGAGTCCAGAGAAGGGCAGTGGAGCTGGAGAAGGGTCTGGAGAGTCCTGTGAGGAGCAGCTGAGGGAGCTGGGGGTGTTTAGCCTGGAAAAGAGAACACTCAGGGAGATCTTACTGTTCTCTACAATTGCCTGACAGGAGGCTGTAGCCAGGTGGGGATCGGTCTCTTCGCCCAGGTAAACTGCAACAGGAGAAGAGGAAACAGCCTCAAGTTGCACTTGGGGAGGTTCAGGTTGAATATTAGGAAAAATTTCTTCACTGAAAGAGTGGGTAAGCATTGGAAGGGGCTGCCCAGGGGAGCGGTGGAGTCGCCATCCCTGGAGGTGTTCAGGGAAAGAGCAGAGTTGGCACTTAGTGCTGTGGTTTAGTTGTCATGGCAGTGCTTGGTCAAAGGTTCGACTTGATGACCTTGGAGGTCTCTTCCAGCCGCAATGACTCTATAATTCTATACCCTCATTAGTTACCAACCATAACTTACATATTTCTTTGAAATTTAATAAGAAGTTGTTTGTTTACAAGGCTGACTAGGAATGTAGCGGTAACAAATATGCAACGAGAATGTGAATATGTTATTTTTCCTATGATACCAATGCCGTGGGGGAAAAAAGAGGATTCAGGGTGGCCTGGAGGTTGTCCCAGTTTGTCTGCATGCAAGTTCTTTAAACTTAGAGCAGTACATTTTGACTTTACTGCTGCCATTAATCCTGAAAATTTATGTTTGCATTTTATGGCCAAACAATTTAATAGGAAATGCTTTTTTTCTGGATATACTCACTAGCTCTCAAAATGGGGGAAGAAACAAGCAATTCATAGCATTCAGCAAAATCATTTTTTTTTTTGCTAGAAAGATTACTGAAATAGAACTTTTTCAGATATCCTCATGTGAGTCAGTCTTCTTCACTGTGATATGAGTTCTGCACACATGTCGGAGGTGATTGCTCCGGGAGTGAAATATCTGATTTCAGAGAGTTTCCTCATTTTTTGGGGTTCTGTACAAAAAGGAGCTAAGGCTTTAGATCAGGTTTTGTACCTTTTCTGCCAAAGCTCTTTTTACCAGCTGTACATGTGGCACTGGAGAGCTGGCATTAAAGCAGGATGAAGCTTGCAGACACATTAAAATCACTTTTGGAAAAATGCACTGTGAGCATAAAGCCAAAGTAAATCTTTGTAGCTCTTCTAAAGAGAGCCATCCGTCTGCGTGGAACAGATATTGATTTCAAATCGAGAATGTGCACAGGAAATTATGTTGACACTTTCTCTTCTAATCCTCAGCTGAAGAAAATGGACAGTGATAATGCCAGTACTATAAGACTGGGCCTTTAAAAGAAAAAGCAATTTGGTATAAGCATTGTTTAAATTAAATATTCTGATAAAGCACATGTGTTGTTTAAATTAAATAGTCTGAAAAAAATTCTATATTTAAAAAACCCACAAAAGCACTTAATTCTGTCTGGGTATTTTTTAATGATTACAGATGGTTTCAGGAATTACATGGGAAGTACAAAATAGAAGATCAATCCTGTTCCCAAAAGTACTATGTAGAGGATTACTTGTAAAAGAGTATTTGGATAACATAAATATATAAGAAGTTCATGATCTAACTAATTAGTGTTCACATGTTGGATTCTTTCCTTTTCCAGTTAATTAAGAATAAGAAAATTATGACTAACTTTGAGGTCACAGAACAACCTAGTGCAATAATCCTCTATTAAAATCATCTTTGCTTGGACATCCTAATGAAAATATTATTTCTAACCTCATGTATCACAAACATGGGACAAGAGAACTTGGAATTATAAAATGATCCATTATTCAGTGGTTTTATGCCAATCATATTCCAAGGCAAATGAATGCAACATCAGATCACACAGACTGTGTGTCCCATGTATAAATACAGAAAGGTTGTTGTCAGTTTTGGAGCTTCACCAGTTTCCAGGAGGGGCATGGATTCCCAGTGAGAAAATAGACACCTGATAATAAGATCATTTTTCTCAGTTAATGTCCCAGGATGGCTCAGACAGTGCCCCAGAGACTGGTCCCCCTCCCTGCAGGTAACTGCTGTGTGATCAATCCCCTGCCAAAATGCAAGGTTGCTCCAACCAATATTGTTCCTGACAGTGGAAATTGTTAGTCCTCTGTCACTGGAAATTTCTGAGGTAAAAAGGTCTGTGCCAAGGCTCTATAGCCTTGTAGTGAGAGAATTGTCTCATGTCTACCCTGACTGCAATTTGAATTATTTCTGTCCATTGGTGTTATGGGGAACAGGTTCTTCTCCTCTGCTTTAAAATATTGCAATATCTGCTTTTTACATATTTGAAGCTTGGGGTTCTAATTGTGAAAATCATTCCTGCCTAAGTGTAGCTCTCTGCTCCTGCCCTTACTGAATTATCTCCCATTTTTTTCTGACCATTTTTCAGATTAATTTTGGTAGAAATGAGTAGGCCAAAAATTGAGTCTTTAACAAGAACTGGACATGATGGTTTGATTGCAAGGACCCAAGGCAGCAAAAAATTGAGTTTCTGTTTGGTATGTATTCATTAGAGATCTCACCGTCCTCTTCATGACTGAATAAGGGGAATATCTCAGTGTGTACCAAGTCTTTGAGCTCACAGTTTGAGGAAAAATTACGGCCTAAAAATGCCTCCTGATCTGGTAATGTCAGGAATGACAGCACAGCTTTGTATGGCTGTGGTTGTGTTTTGGATTCATACAAGTGTTACAGGTAAAAACAACCGTGTTTTTCCCTACCCAAGGTCAGAAATACCTACACAGAGTATGGAGGTTATTTAACACAGGTGGATTTTTCTTTACAGGCAGATGTAGTCCCAAGACATTCTGAAGTGGGTAGTTCTGCAGCTGCTCCCAAAAATTCTGGAGATTTCAGCATTAGTTTTCAGATTAGTTGGATGAAGATAATATTGGGAAATAGAAAAGCGGGTCAGAGTCTACTAGGATGTCTCAAAAATCAGCCACCTCAGAAGTATTTACTTTCTGAGATACTTCTAAAGGTTTATAAAATAAAACATTTTCCACAGGTATTTTCTCCTTGTTCTCCTACTCTTAAGAAACAGTTCAAAAAGCCAAAAGAAAAGCCCCAGTCCCGTAATCACGGACTAGAGACTGACTCACTGGGTGGGGTCAGTCCCACGGAGAAGTCAGCCCTAAATAAGAAGGAAAAGCAGATGGTCATCTGCAATAAATATGACAATTGCATAGAGAGCAGTTAAGAGATTTTTTTAATTTACCTTTGCCACATCAAGATTTTACTTGTTCAAAATTATTTTTAAAAGGGATTTAAAATAACAAGGGTTTTTGAAATATTTTGCAATACTAAATTCCAAGACAAATTAAATCCTTGGTTTATGCTGTCAGTATGAACAGCAGGAAAGAAGACTGAGCAATATCCAGCTATCACCAACAGAAAGGTGATTAGACACTGGAACAGGCTGCCCATGGAGGTAGTGGACCCACTGTCCCTAGAGGTGTTTAAGGAAGCACTGGCTGTGGCACTCAGTGACATGGTCTGGTTGACACTCTGGTGTCTGGTCAAAGTTTGGACTCGATGATCTCAGAGGTCTTTTCCAACATTACTGATTCTGGGATTCTGTACATTCCTTTTTCTGGGCTCAGGGCTTGACATGGTGGCAGTGTAATAAAATGTTATTTTCTTACATGTAAGGCAAACCCATGAAAAGTTCAAACAACTTTAAAAGCCACAGATCCTGATTTCTGCCTTCAGGAGGAGCCATTTCTTTGGTATTAGGAGAGCTGTGCTTTAGTGGTTTTAGTTCTGCAGTCTCTTTGCTGAGCTTCTATGCACATCTCTGCAGCCGTGTCCTGCAACTGGGTGGGAAACAGCACGGGGGAAAAGCACGGGCTGTGACAGAGCAGGGTGACAGCAGGCAGGCACCAGTTGCATTTTTTAGTGAAAAACCCATCTATAATGAACATGCAGTGTGTATTTTTCTGATATGGGGGCTGCTTGTGTGAATGCTAAAAGGGGCTCTCAACTCCAGATCCAGGCAGGTGGGAATGAAGAAGAAAAAGAGGTAGAAAGATTATTTTCTGACAAACAAGCTTATCTTTGATGGGCACTGTAAAAATAAACCTAGTTAAACTAGCATGATTTACACCATGCTCCTAGCATCAAACTCTGCTCTACCGGTAAGTTGCTTTTAGCAATCACAGATCCTTGGCATCCACAAAATCCAAATAAGAAAGCACACAGTTGTCAGAAAGCTTAAATTCATCACAGAAATGTCCATAAACCAGAGAAAGCTGAAAACCTTTCTGTCTATGATAATTTGGATCCCTTCAAGTGCAAACAAGACATAATCACTGTAGATTATCCTGACCCGAGGAACCTTCCTGCAGAAGAGATGGCAGAAAGAATGGAGGGCATGGAAAATGAGGAGCATCCATGCAAGGAAAGCCTGCTCTCACCATGGGAAGGGGCAGGCATGATTTAATGCAGGAAAAGGATGAGGTGACTGTAGTATCAGTGAAGAGGTGAAGGACCTTCATCACAGCCCAAGCACTGAGGAGTGCTGCTTTTGTTAGGAAGATGATGATCCTGCTGTCAGAGCAGAGGGCATTGATTTCTCCTCTGAGAGCTGCTGCAAAGCAAAACAGCCAGCCCTAGAGGAGGGTCTGAACACGAAATAGCAAAAAGCCAGTGGTTCACATGAAATAAATACAGTGGTTCAGATGAAATGAGCACATGGAGAAAGTGTAGCATAAAAGGACTTGAATAACAAGGACAGTAATGGATGTTATCTGATAGTGAAGGTAGAGGTCATAAACTCATTTGCGTTTTTTGTTCCCGATGAAGACTCCTCTGTGTTCATCTCCTTGTACCAATTCCATTTCCATGGTAACAATCATAACATCTACCTGAGCTGGAAGTCAATGCCCTCTTTCATGCAGTCTTGTCATGGCTATCTACTGCCTCCTGACAGTCCTTTGTCCTTGCTTTTTGGAGACTGCTCTCTTGCAGCAGATTATTCTGTTCAGATATTTGTCATTCTTTCCTCCCTGCTTCTGAACAGACAGTCCTTATTTTTGCCCTTTGTCATTCGGGAGTTAACCAAATGTCTCTTCTGACTTCCTCAGAAATATCTGCTTGCGTGCTATCAGTTATGAAAACTAATCAAAGCATATATATTTCAGAGATTACCAGGAAGCTGGAGGAGAATGCCTGCCATCTTTTTCTAACAAGAATGTGAATTGATCAGCAGAGCAGACCATATTCACAGGCACGAGTCTCTCAACTCTGTCACAGCTGCTGTAAACCCAAGATATTGTTGCCACTACAGTCCACAAAATTTGTATTCTACCCCAACCCACAGCCCGTTTCCCAGCTTATTCCATGCTGCAGGACCAGTAGCCCACTCTCTGTTGTGCTCCAGGAAGAGTGTGAGCAATACTGAAGTGTTATATGTTCTTTGTCTTTGTCATGGCCAAGGTGAAATGTGTACAGTGGAACTCCCAGATGAGTGTGGGAATGGGACCATACTTTGTGATAGACAGGAACACTAAAATATCCATGGGGATTAAGAAAAAGAAAACGAGCATGAAAGTTCATCTTAAAACTATAAACCGGAGCAAGAGTGAACCTCAGACTGAAAAGAGTTTCCCCCTCCCAGCGTCCAGGGCCCAAGAACTTTCCTCAGTGGCCTCCCACAAACTCCTTGTGTGGTGCTGGCACAGTGGCCCAAAGGATGCCAGCTCCTGTCCTCCTCTCTCCCCTGGGGCTCCATGCAGAGGATGTGGAATCTCCTCACACTCCTGGGACAGAGCCAGGGGTTTGACACAGCATTTGACAATGAACAGTTCTTTCATGGAGTTCTGGGAGCCCTTGTGCATCCCTTTCCTGCTGGTGCCATGTCTGGGTGCTTCACCCCCTCTCGGGCTTTAATTCGTTATGAAACTTGGATTTCTGGGGCAGCAAGGCCCAGAGAAGACCCTGGCAGAAATTTTGAAGATTGCTCATTAAAATCTGTATATAGAATAGTGACATGGGCTTTCTCCATTGTGTTATACTGTGGCACAAAGCACATCCCAAGAATGCCTTTTCTAAAGAGCAGACTCAATCCATATTTACATCCAAAGACTTTATTTCTTAAATAGAGAAAATTACACATCCTTTTCACTAAAAGTTCTCAAAGCATTCCAAAGGTGGCTGATGCCATTTTGCATTTGCATGTTTGTAATTTTACAGACGAGGAATAAAAGGCCAAATACTGCCTTTAACCCAAGGTCATGCAGGAAACCAGTGCCAGCCCACCTTCCTTCCAGCCTCAGGATGTCTTTAGCTGTGCATCCTATGTCTGCTGTAACACAGAAACAATGCTCTAGTCATCAAGCCTGTTTAGAATGATATAGTTTCTTTTGCTAAAGGCAGAGTATCACTGTTGCAGCCCAGCAGTCTATACACTCTTAATTGCATTCTGAAACTCCTTTTCAAAATCATTCCCTGATGTTTGGTGCTTCTGTGGATGCTATTTTTAAAGAGAACAACAGCTCTTTCAGTGTAATGAACAAAATGGGCTTTCTGTAGAAACAGCTGTGGATTGCTTTTCAAGTACCATTATTTGTGGTTTTTCTGGGGGGATTTTTTTTGGTGTGTTTGTTTGCTCTTAGACAGAAATCCAGCTGTCATTAAAATAATTTTAAAAATACAGTCTGTACCTGTATTTCACACTAAAAGCCTTTTTTGAAAACATTATTTAACAGTTTAAGCATAATTTTTGTAACAAAATACTTGGAGTTTATCTGTGACTCACAAACCCAGGACTGAGCAGTGCCATGCCCTCACCTGCACTACTGTGCTCCTCTAAGCCACCTTTTCCTGGAGGATAGGATGAGAAAGATCTGCTATAATCAATGGAAGTGACTTGAAGCATTGGGGAAAATGCCTCAAAAGTAGATGCTGAAAGAGAACAAATGAGAAAAACACCCAAGAGTGACATGTAAAACCTTTAAAAGTAGTGTATGATACAGAACAGTTCACCTAGGAACACTCCTTCTGACACACACAGAGTGATACACAAAAAATATTGAGAAGTGACAACTTGAAGCTGATAAAAGTGCATATTTGGCTGCAGCTAATGTACTGGCAGGATCAACAGTGGTCTGTACAGCTACTTGGACAAGAAGTGTGGAATTTTCATGGAAATACTCTAGAAGTTCAATGATTAAGAGTAGCCATGAGTAAGAAGGAGAGTTTTATGTTAAATATAAACCATGTTTGTGGGGATGTATATTCATATGCTTTGTGGTATGAAAAACCTCTCTTGTTAAAACTTATGTCTAATTTCTCTGGAAGCATGTGATTTTATATTCACAATGTAAATATATTTAAGCCTTCTTAGTAGAAGGCTTTCTACAGTGATCTTCAGAGTTGTGAAGGTTGTCAGACTGTGTTTTGGACAGGAAGGATTTCTTATTTGATTTCTGTGGCATTGAAGCAGAAAACATAGTTTCAATAGGAAGAGAACTTGTCAGAAATGGGTTATTCTTTTTTTTAAAATTAACTTTAGACTTTAAAACTAATTTGTGTGTGTGAGGGGGTTGTACGTGTGGTATTTAGTCATCATGTAATTTATATTAATGGAATATTCACATATTTTTATTGGACATTAATTTAAGATTACTGGGGTGGGAAAGCCTTAAGTTATGTAAAAGAGATAACAGTTGTAACAGATGGGAATAATGTAATTTTAATACACATAAATGGCTACGTTGACCTGGGACTGGTGGTTTTTAAGTCTATTTGAAAAGCTGCTAAAGATTCTAAACCTTTTGCTCTGTGTGAAGCTTGTAAATGATCTGGGATCCATCACCCCAAGCAAAGAGCTGCTTTTCTTTAGGATTGTAGTGTACAGTGGAATGGCTCCCCTGGCGTTTCGGGAAATGCAGTCCTGGGTTTATGTAAGCGTTTAGGGCATCCAAAACATCATAAACACACTGGATGCGGGAGGTGCCTCCAGAGGGAGAATTGTAGACCACATGGAGCGTGTTGCAGGCCATGAAAGCTGCCTCAGCATCCTTGCTGCTGCAGGGGGTGTCCCAGGAGTGCTCCACGGCCATGGTTACGTGGTTGATTTTGGTGATGACGATGTTTCCCCCGGTCTCTGGTTCTGCATGGAGTGCCCACAGCCCCTGCTCATCAACAGCCAGGTCTATTTTTGTCTGTGGAGAGAGCTGGTAGGCAGGAATCCTTCCAGCCCCTGGCAGCAGCATTTGGTCAGCTACATTTCTTCTCTGGATATTGAATTTAATGATCTCATTCAAGGAGCCGTATCTGTGGTAGAAGAGGAAACCCTGATAGATGACGTGGCCAGTTCCTTCCCAGGGCACTGGCAAGAAGACTCTGCGAGCCTTCAGTGTGTGACTGTTTTCCATGAAAGTCATGATATCCGCAAATTCCAAAATCACATTATTTACAGAGCCACTTAATAAATAAATCTTTGTGTGCTTTTTGCCAGGATCTTTCATCCAAGAGCCATGCTTTCCTCCAGTCTTCTTAACTATCTTTAGGGACCTAATACCTGCAAGCATGTGGTCACAACCTGCAAGCAACACCCAAAGACAAGAAAAAAAAATTAGAATATCTGTAAATTTTCTAGTTTCCTTTCTTTGAATTACTTAGTTTCCTTTTAATTCATCTCTAAGGCCAGAGTCAACGTATCAGTAAAGGTGTCAGCAGTGTGGCTATGGTAGGTAGTGCTGAAAATAGTTTTATAGGATATATTCCTGCTAAGAAAACTGTTATCTTCATCTACCTATAGAGTGATGGGTTCTGTTCCATTACACCAGTGTTATCCAAAAGGGGTTTGGATATTTGTGTGCCTGAGAGGTGACCAAGAGCACAGTTAGTGATTTTGTGATTATTCTTGATGGTCCATTTACAGGGCTATAATTTTTACTTCAGAGAACTGACTTCTGGTTTAGATCAGCGCAGTAAAATAATCAAATTTATTTCTTGTTGGAGGCATAGGAATTAAAATCCATTATCCTGATAGGCCACATATATAGTATTTTTTTTTCAGGACGGGTCTTATCCTCAGGTAGCCTCTCTTTTATGCATTTATAGTATAAATAGAAATAAAAATAGATCAGCATAAGAGAAAGCCAAAACACTGGGCTATCTTCCCATTCCCTTTCCCAACACCTGCACACAAAGGAACTAGAACAAAATACAGACTACAGACCCAGGGATGTGCATGCACTGAGGCAGCCTTTGAAGGAGCTGGTGTGATGTCTGCGCTATCAGCTCCTGTGCCAGGAGCGTGGCTGGTGGGACCACAGCTGTTTACTTCACCATAGGGTTAAAACTGGCATCAGCAGAGAGTGAGTCACAGCTTTGGCTTCATCACATTTTGTGTGCACTCTGCAGGGATGTTTCAGACCAGAGAGCACCGAGCCTGTGAGGACTCAGGCGTTTAGACTCCAAGATCTTTATCAAGCAGCATCCTTTCCGGGAAAAACTATTGCAAAGTGTATTAACAAGCTTGTTTACCAAAGGCACTCATAAATTACGAGGCACAGCATTTGAAGTTTAAAGAATTGCTTTCAGTGGAGTGCAGCCATTTCAGTAAACAGGACAAACAAAGCTCTAAGGCAGGAAGTTCTGGCAGCAGATGAAATGGAGAAAGCAAAACCAGCCCCCCTATTTGGCCTGATATGAACCTATTGAAGTCAGTGGCAAGATTCCAGTTGCCTGTAGAAAGCAATCTTTATGTCATTTGTGTGTGCTGATAGCCTCTAATCAAAGCTGTTGGATATTGCTGCTGCAGCATGGATATTTTTTTTTCCTGGGAGTCCTCACTCCAGAGGCACCTTCCCTGGGCAAGCCACAACAGCTTTCTCAAATCTAACATTTATTGATTCGATAGATAAAAAAAAATTAAAGCTGCAGAATCAAAAACCCTGGGCAGCCTTAGCAGCATCTTCCTCTGCAGGGGAAATAACCAGATCATTGTCTGAAATCTGTGGACAGTGTCTCTCTTCTTCAAAGAAGATTTTTAACTCTCTTTGGTTTTTATAACAGCTTGGAGGAAGACTGAGAAATTCACAGTAAACAAAAAATTAACCAACATTTTTCCACATTCTCTGCAATGATACCTTCAAAGCCCACTCTTTCCTATCTTACCCCAAAATGTGCAGAAGACAATGTCACGTTTTCTACGCGAAGCAGGATGAGGTAGCAGCTACTGCATGAAAAAGCAGTGATTCTGTTTGATTGTTATTTTCTGTGTGAACTTGGGCCAAAGCCACTAATAAAGCTGGACTTAAAAAACCTCTTTTCTGCTAGATTTTTGAAGTGACTCAGCAAAAATAATCACAGATTCTGGTTCAGACATGACAGCATAGGAGCAGAGCTGCTGTTTGCTAGAGTTGAGGGTCTTCCTACTTTTTCTAAATGCTGTAAAATCTTCAAAGGGACTACTTTTGCCATCAAATTCAATGGGAAAAACATCTGCCTAGTACTGACAGTAGATAACAAATTGAAAAGAAAGTCACTGTGAACTGCTACAATAAAGTTAAAAGTAATAATTTCCAACAAAGGAAAATGGAAAGTAATTTTTCCCCCGCTGAAACTCTCAGAAAGATACAATTTTTAAAGTGCCCTAACCACAGTCAATTTAAAAATCCCGTAAGTTTCCTCTAAATGGAAAACAGAACTATTGATATTCAGAGCACTGAATTGTGGAGTGCAAGGAGAGCTCAGAAGCAGAATAGGTGATTGCTTCTGTAAGCATCTGCCTTAATACTGATTTGCTAGAAAAGTTCAAGGAAGAAATTGCAAACTTATGTGTAAAATTAAATCAGCCTGATTCTACTGAAGTCAGTGGAATTGTACAATTGATAATGCTAAAGTTCTTTCACCTGGCTTTTAAAAAAATAACAGTTTATATTTCTTATCATTTATTTTTCATTTCTTACTAATATGAAAAGAAAACAGACTACTTTAAATATGTCTATAATACATAATTTACACCCACACCTAAACTTTTCAAGGTAAAGATAATTACAAATGTCATTTTTGTTAAAAAAAATTATAGATTGTGCATATATTCTTCATGCTGGGTACCATAACACTTAATTTTCAAATCAGAACTGAGCTTGGCTTATGGACAAGCCTGTGTGCTCTCTTGATAAAGTGAAAGGAGGTGACACAGAGAGGAAGGATGACAGAGTAAGACAGTAAAGCAGATGCAAATTGTAGAAGTGAATTAAGTATTTTTATTGACTCATGAATTTTCTTTCGAGTTGAGGTTTTGACCCTGCCCAATCCAAAAAGCAAAGATCACGATTAGTTCCTTAGTACGGCTGCAGTACTCAGTAATGCATTTTTCTGGGACTTTGCAAGAGCACACCTTCAGAGGATTTTACCTTACTTTACAATAAAAAAACAACTTCCAATGAAATTAATTTGATATGCAGTAGAATTTTTGCAAAGTAAATGTTTGAATTGTATTTTTCTCCCTCCCTCTCCCACACCTTTTTTGCATATACATAATTTTTGTAAATCTAGTATTTACACAGCCCAATCCCCCTTGCAATTATCTGTGGTATTCCCACAGCTGATGAAAATCTGTTATCCCTGTATCAGCATGCACACATGGGGTAAGGGTCTGGCTTGTTCACACCAAAGTTCTGAAAAATAAACTGTTCTTACTTGCATTAAGCATGAGCTTAAGTCTCTTTTTTTCTTCTGCCTCTTCAAGCAGCTGCTGTTTCACCAGGTCTTCGTGCACTTCTACGCAAGTGTTGGAATCTGTGACAGACCCAAAATAGTCAATGTCCCTCTGTGCGTGTTCAATCCTCGTCAGCAAATTCTCTACTTCACTCTTAACCTCAGCCTTATCAGAGTTCAGCCCTGCCAGGCGGGACATCACCGTCTTGGAAAAGTCTCGGAATTCGTCCACGTATTCCAGCACGTCTTGGTTGCATTTCTCCAGCCTCTTCTTGGGTTAGAACATGGGAAGAAAATACATGGATAGACGTGGATATTCTGTGTACATTACAGCCTCACTCATGATTGCTTCAAAAACCATGCTGTTCCCTCCTTCCCCGTCTCCCTGCAACCATCTATTCCAACCAATGGGCTGTTGCTGGTATCTGTTTGAGGAGAACATCTGAGACTGGCACCAAATTCACAGGTCTGGACAAGACCCCATGGTTTTTAACTTGACATCATTACTGACAGCCAGATACTTTGTTTTGCTGCCTAAAGAAGGAAAAGTGCCCTGATGGAAGCAGCCAGAGATACTTAAAGGGCTTATGATCTCTGATGACTTGATTTCCAGAAACCTTTTGGATCTCTTCCATTAGGACTCCTGGTGAAGCAGTCTTGAAGAGTTTTCTGCAGGAAATCTATAACCATGAACACTTCACATGAATACACCTCTTCTGACCAAGGCAGAATCTAGTGTGGCTATTTTTCACCCATTTAAATGTGAAAATGAAAATACTGAAATGCTATATTTGAGGAAGTTTTGGGTTGTTTCTTTTTTTTTTCTCAACTCATTGGCCATATTAAAAAAAAAATACAACCCAAAACAACAACAAAAAAACAACTAACCAAAAAAACCCCAAAAAAAACCCAACAAAAAAGAAAGGCAGAAAACTATTTCTTTCCACCTAAATTCAAATTATCAATATTTTCAGAGGTAAGTAATATGGTTTCTCTGTTGCTACGCAGCTGCTTCATAGGTGTCCTGAAAATGGCCCAGTGGCCCAGTGGCCCAGTGGCCCAGCTGCCACTTTGGGAAGATGAGGAATGTGAGCAGATCTTTTAGGCCAGACAGCCAAGCACGATAGGTCTGACTGCTAGACTGGGTGCTCTGATTTGGTATCTCATGCACAGATTTCAAGTGTTTTGTTTTAAGGTGGGAATGTCTGAGTTTTCTGAATGATTGGTGTTCCGTGTAAACCTGGTGGTGGGGGTTGGTTTGCTTTGTGAGCTGTGGTTTCTATGTGCTACCCCCTCTCTCCCCCATTTATACCAGACATAAGTCTCCAGGAAGTTCCTTGATTACTTTCTACAGAACCTTTATTTTAAATGGTTTCTAGTGCTGTCTTCAGTATCTGCCTCACCCTTTGTCCTGTTCTTTGTTCTGTGCCCCTTGCACCAAATGCCACAGGTAGAGTTACCTCATTTTTAATGGGTGCCAAAGGAATAGAAATTGCCAGGTGAAGTTACTCCTATAGTGGCAAAGAAAATGTAAATCTCAGACTACAAAATGGAAAGAGAATATCAAGCGAATCCTTCTGTTCCTTCTGTGTTGAGAAGATAAGACTAATGAGGGCTTTGCACAAAAAGGGACATGAAATCAGGCAAGTTAGAGCTTCTCTAAAAGTTTGCCAATGCAAGTCGGGCACCAGGGACACATCAATAATTTAAGATAAACAATACATGATTATAGCACACCAATACTGAAGAGGCATTTTACAGTACTGGTACCTTTTTCTGTAAAAAAAAGAAGCCAGAACTGCTACATTTATATAAGTAATTGAAAGGAATTCAAGGAATTGAAAGGACTGCATTTCAGTCTCCCAGATATTAAGGGTTTCTTTAAAGTGCAGATACATTTCCGGGTTGCATAAATGCATCTTAAACTACCCTTCCAGGTAGGGATATCTGCACATAGGAAAAGTAGCTGATAATTTTCTATCTCTTTGCTAATAAATACTTGACAAAATTTCTGCTGGTTACAATATGTTTATACAATTTCTTAGGATGGACTGTGACAGTACTATTGAAGTTTTTTTGCATTTTTACCTAAATTAACTGATGTCATAGCAAAAAAAAAATACAAGTGATAACAGAACAAAAACATAACATCATGAAATTCTATCTTTTAACAAATTATGTGGTAAGTAGGGATCATTATAATTAAAGTTTTAGCAACAATTTTACTCATTCATTGGAAAAAGCTGGAAATTTACCCTCCTGATTTGGTACATCATACAGACTGTCCTGGGCTCAGAACATCCACACATTTTCAAGCCTCTTTGCAGTTAGGTAGAACTGCAGAAGGATTTATCAGGCACATACCTCCAGAAACAGGAAACGCTGGTCAATGTAGCTCAGCAGGGCTGCATCCTGCATCAAGTACTGTGCTGCTCCCATGATGCTCATGAGGAATGGAATTAGCCAAAAATGGACTTGTAAGACTACCATTGTACCAGAAAATTTTGAAGGAGAGTAGTGAATCAATTCTGTGGGCAATCCCAAAGGCCGCCAGTCCAAGGTCAAATGCAATTTACTGTCCTCTGATGTGAAAAAATAGTACTAAAAATTACTCAAAAGTTAAAAATACTGTGGCTGAAAATATTAAAAGGACTTAAAATGGCTCTTGCATTTTATCATTAGGAAAGTAACGTTGCGGCAGAGGGACTGAATGTGTTTATTTCTAGGAGCCAGATGACTACTTCTCAGTTTGTGATCCTATGATCTATCCCAGATGTTCAGCACTGAGTCACATCGAGCCTGTAGGCCAAATTTTATTAAATACAAATAAAAGTAATTTGTTTTCCCTTCCTTTCTCCTCCCATCTGCTTTCCCGTGTGACCAACCCTGCAGTATGTGCTCGGTGCGAGTCACAGTGGATTCACAGCCGGTGGAACACAGGCCAGCCCTTCACAGGGGGGTCTGATGCTTAATGTCTGTGGCTGTAAAACTCTCTACAGCGACTGATTTCACTTCCACTATGCAGCCTATTTACAGTAGGACTGGAAACCATAGAAAAATTTTTTTTAAAAAAAAATGTTTCTAGTCCTTTTTCTCTTGACAGTACTTTTCCAGCTCCTTAACACAGCTGTGTGTCAGTTTAGTGGAGTCCATGACAGACATCTCCTTTCGGAATAATAATTCTACTTAGTCTGACTTAAAAATTAGTTATAATTAACTTAACATGAGTCTACTGCTTTTGAGGCAATTTGTATTTATTTGATTTTGTAATTTCCCTGACTGAATGACATGTTTGGAAAAATCCATGGCCATGCTACCACTGTATTTTCTAGAAAACCACGTGTTAGGAGCTTAGAAAGCTCCCTTTGTATGTGAAGCCAAGCTGGACGTCTCTGTTTCTCAGAATTCTCCACCTCTTCACTTTTTTTCTTGCCATTTTTTTTTCTACAATTTTTTTTTTTTCTCCTCACATTTACTGAGCTTTCTTATTCTTTCTAACTGCCTCATGTGTAAGCATGTGAATGATTGTAGAACTCAAGAGTGTGTGTCACAGCAGGCAGATTTTTTTCCTCCATGTGTTTGATTTTTGCATGGTAGCTATGTGTGCTTTGCAGGCAAATTTCATACAAGTGCACAGATGGGTAGTCTGCATTTTAGTACTGCTTTACCCTAAGAGGTGCACACAATTTGCCAGCTCCTATTTACAGGCAAAGTCAGTGATGCACAGAGAGGTTAATACTCCATTCTTCACTCCAGTGACGTTTCACTTTACTCCAGAGCCCCTGCTTGAGGGGACAGAGGGCTTGCACTGAGAGCAGACACCTTGGGAAGTCTGCAGTCTTCCTTGATTCTGTCCTATGGAACATCTTGACATCTTGTGCTGTCTTCTTTTCCACAAAATAATCAGCTGCAACACTGGGGAAGGTCAACATAGGAAAAATTTCCATTTTCTAACCTCCGAGGTGAACCTGGAATCCTTCAGAGTTGCTGAGTCTCGTATGTCTGTCCCAGGTAATGACTGGGAGATGAAGAATATGGAATTAAAAATGATAAACTTAATTTTGAGAAAGCATATTTAAAAGTCAAGATATAGATATATAATTAATTTCTTTCATTCATCTTAAGATGGGGAAAATTATCTAAAAGGTAGAATATCTTGAACTGCTGTACACCCTGGATAAGCTTAAACATGCTGTATATGGGGTTAGATTTTGTGAAGCTGCTCAATCATTTCTTAGAATCACCAGCAGTTGAAAGACCAGAAGCTTCCAAGGATTTCTCTCAATGAGGCATTCCCATGTTTATTAAACCATGATCTCGTGGTAAATGGCGATGATGGTCCATGTCAAATGCACCATTCTGGGAAGGCATGGCACGGCATCTGGTTAAATCCTGAGCTTTGCTGGGTTTTAAAATTTATTTTGCTTTGGTTGTTGTTTATTTTCTACTTCTGTTCAGCCTATATATATACAGGAATTTAGTTTTTTCCAGCTACATGTTATTTGTATAATAAACAAATGAATAAATATGTATCTATTTGATGGTGATTTAAAGCAGGATTGCTGACATGCTTGGGAAGATATTGGTCTCCGTGCACAGGATATTACACACTAACAGAGGAAAAAGTTTGCTTTGAACTCAAGGAACCCCTTTTCTCATGATCATCACTTCCTGCGGTGAGTGGGAAGAATTGCAAGACAATCAATGTGATTGGTAATGCAAGCTTCGATTTATTTTCAAAAAGCACATATATTTATACTCTTTAAATCATACGATTTTTATCAGCTTTTCTCATTGGTTCTTAGCATCGTGCGCCAATCAATCAACTGTATCAATTCTACAGTTTCTTATTCTCAGGGTTCTTCCTCATATCGACGTCCCGTTTCCTTCTTCTAATCACAATGGATGCAACATTCGTATAAGCTCAGCTGTTTTTCTTTCCTTGTCAGCTTTTCTTTGCAAACTTGACAGTACTGGCCTGCACGTATACAACATGGCGTGCGGTCTAGCACAGAGTCTGTCTGTACAGCTCTTTCATGAACCCATATTCTTACTTCACAAGTCATTCTTTAACACATACCTACTTATCTTTGTTCCACAAGTCACATATACCTACTATTAATCATACCTATTAATAATCATACCTACTATTCTCTCTTAGCTGCAATTTCTGCAGCTTCCATATTATAGTCAGCAAAGTCAGCAGAGTAATATACATTGAATTAAGTTAGTACTTCCCAAGGATATGTAGCTCAAGAGACAATTGTTCTCTCAAGGGACTATTGTTCTTCTATAGCACTATTGTGCTTTGTTATTGTGTTAGTATATTTTATATCTACTTCTCCAAATAATATATTTTGTATCTACTTCCCCAAGGATATATGGCTCAAGGGGTTATTATTTTTCTATAAACCTGTTGTTCTTTGTTAATTCTAAATGCCAGTATTCTTTTTTGCTAATTCCGAACACCAGTCTTGGTTGTGCAGGCCCTGCAGGCCCTCTAGGGATTCCGAATGCCCTCGAGAGACAAGCCATTCTTCTACAACTTCCTTGATTTGAAAGACCTCTCAAAGATCTAAAAGGAAACAAATGCATTAATGCAGGTGAAAATACCTTTTCACTGTTCTTGTCCTCTCTCTGGCTGAGATGTTATTCTTTTCTTGTCAATGCTGCTTCTTTGCTGCATTTATTCCACCTTTTTACCATTTGGTGTCTGTTTTGACAGCTGTTAGATATTTTCAAATGAAAAATAGGCATTTCCAGCTCCATCTGTGTTTGTAGTTTTGATTTCAGATGCTGGATGGAATTTTATGTGTTTTAAAAGCGATGCTGAAATCAGTTCCGAGTGTATACTTGATTTGGGGGGAAAATGACATTTCTTTCAGATATTATTTCACTCATACAATTGCGTTCTATGTTTTGTTGTTTGGTTTTGGTCTTTTTATAAGTCAGTTTCTTTCTGTCATTTCAGGTGGTAAAACTAGAGAAGTGCCACAATAAATCAGGCTCTTTGCAGCAATTTGCAGCGCTCTGTGGTGCCTGCAAAAAGTGTTACTGTCAAGGGGAACGTGCATAAACTCTGAGTTCATTTCTTCAAAGAAACCCTTTTCTCCATCATTCTCATGATGGAGAAATCTCATCTCTCCTGAGATGGGGCCTCAGCCTGGAGACCTTGAGGTTGCTGTACAAGGTCCTCCCCTGCCTTGTCTGAGATAGGCCTCTCTGATGTGTCACAGGTCTCCAACTCTTCCACATCACGGCCAGAGCTTCTTGTTCCAGCTCTCCCTCAGTTCTTTGCCCTCCAGTTCCACTCTGGTGTCTTGGTTCCTCACAAGACATTTTTCTTTCTGAGTTTTAGGAACATCCCTGACTCCCAGGCTCCTTCACGCTTCTTCCTTGGCTTTTCCTGAGCCATGGATACTGTCCTGATGCTGTGCCCCATGTTATTACAGCCCTGAAAGCAAGTGGGATGTCCCCACTCCTGTCACTTAGATCTGAGTAATGCGCATGCACACCAGATTTTACTCCTGAAGCACACACTGGCTTGAAACAAGGTTAATTATGTTTTTCATCTTTAATTAACCTCAGCATGCAAAGCAATAATAGATGAAAAGGAAACATCAGAGTCTGATTTAGAGTTTTCTACTGATTTTATACACACCTGCATCAGAATAATTGCTGCTCAGCCTGATACATCAGTGACATCCCAGTGCTCATGTGCTCATGTGGGATTTTGTTTGTGATTGCAATTTTGTTTAGTTTACAGCTGCATATTTTGGTAGGTTTTGATGCTGGTGAATCAGACTGATGTTTTATATTAATAATATAGAGAGTATCACTGTCTACTTCTGTATTTTTTAACTTTGTTAAGACTTGGGTCTGCAGAACCAAGTTCCTTGTTACTACTGGCCACTAGTCTAATGCTGAGATCTGTGAGGTTAGAAAAGGCCTTTGTCATAGTGGGAAATTAACACTTAATTCCAGTTCCGCCACTACCTTTTTCTTTTTAATCACCCTCAGTTTTATACCTCAGAAAGTGACTCACATTTCTGTAAAAAAAGACAAACATATGAAATCCAATTGAAGTCCTTATGTGGTGCTCAGCTGTAACAACAGTGTTGGGAATGATATCAGTCAGGAATTCGGTGCACTGTGATAAGAAGGTTTGGCAGAATTTCGGGATTGGGACAGAGGACTCCACTAGGCGGCTCCCAAGCTCTGGGAATTGGAAGGCAAACTCGGCTGAAACACGCAATTCCAAAGCCTCTGAAGGAGATACAACACGTAGAGGGAAGTGTGGTTCGGGTGGTGCAGAATGACAGGGAGCCAGACGGATGGAAAGCTGCTCCCAGGCTTTAGGGACGCGCTGCTGCAGGGCCGAGCTCGCCGTGTTTGGGGTCTGTGCCACCCGAAACAGGGAATACCAGAGCTCCCAGGAATCGGCAGGAGCCCAGGATGTCCAGCACCTGCAGGAAAAATGAGTCCTCTCATCAGAGCTGGCTGTACAAATGAAATCATACAGGCGAAATAAACCTGAATTTTATCTGTATAGATTTATAGTTGGAGTTAGTTAAATTGCAGAACCATCGAATACTTTGTGTTGGAAGGGACCTTTAAAGCCCATCTAGTGAAACCCCCCTGCAATGAGCAGGGACGTCCTCAACCAGAGCAGATTGCTCAGAGCCCCATCCAACCTGGTCTTGAGTGTCTCCAGCGATGGGGCATCCACCACATCTCTGGGTAACCTGTGCCAGCCTTTCATCACCCCCATTGTAAAAAATTCATATCCTATATCTGGTCTGAATCTACCCTCTTTTAATTTAAAACCATTGTCCCTTGTCCTATTGCTACAGGCCCTACTAAAAAGCCTGTTCCCATCTTTTCTATAAACCCTGCATAAGTACTAAAATAACCCAGAGAACTTCATCTGGACAGGGCTCATGGAATAGTCTGACATAAAAATCAACCATGTGCAGTTATTTTGAGTGGTCTGTTTGTTTGTTGCCAAACTCACAATCACATATTCTGTTGATCAAAGACAATTCCTGGTCACTTGAAACTTAAATTTGTACAACCCTAAAACTAAATAAACTTTAAATTGCACAATTCAATATAAACCAATATTAAAATTTTTGCTGCTTTTGGCTTGTTTTCCAGCGTGGAATCTGCTCATGAATGTTGTCACTAAAATTTGTTTTGCTTGAATGTTCATGTTCATTAAGCCTATTCACAGGAGTGCAGTAGTCAAAATGACATTGCTTTAAATTCAGAGTATTTACAGGAAATGATTATGACAATTGCCCAAGTAATTTCAGTTGAGAATGCCTGGTGTGGTTTTCTGGTTATGTTTATTTGTGAAACAGGCCTTTTAGGTGTGAGGCATGACTTCTGAAAAGCTGAAAAGATACTTTTTGAATTTTAAATGCCTCAGATGTTATGTTTCCAGGTTTTTTATTGTTTATTTGTGCTGTTTTCTTTTCTTTTGGGGTAGTAGACACTGACATGGTAACATTTCATCCTATAGTGTTGTTTCATTTATTGTTGCACTGAAGAAATGGATTCATAACCTGTACTTAAGTGTTGTAAAGAACCAAGAAGGGCTCTGTTTATACCTGGGAAAGCTGTTAAAACTTAACAAATAACTCTCCCTCTGAGCTGCCTGAATGCCACCAGCTGGTGGAAGAAATGTGTTTAGTGACAATGAATAATGCAAATGCTCGTGGGTCAGTGGCAGGTATGAAGAGAGTTTGTAGCAGGGCGATGCTCTGAGTTTGTGCTCTGGGACTGCAGCAGTGAGTTCAGGGCTCTCTGGTTCTGTTGTTTAAAACTAAAACTCTGATCCTGCACTGAATTTCTGAGAGGCTGCTGATGACACGTTCAGAGATTTCGGTGATGGTTACGGTGCTGGAAACTTGAGCTGAGTAGAATGGAGTTGTGCTAGCAAGTGTCTAATTAAATCTACCCAAAACCTAAAAGATAGGAAAACGTCTATGAACTGGGGGAACTAGGACAGAAAAGGCCCTGAAGGGGCCATGCAGGAATTGCTGAAGATGGCTGAAATTCATTGTGCTGGGGTTTTTTTTCAGCAAGTAAAAATGAGTCCTACAAAGGAAGATGGGCCAAGCCTGAACTCCAGAGTCATGCTTAAAAACAGGGGGTACTTTAAAAAAAACTTTTAAAGAAAGATCAAAATATGATAAAAGAAGAAAAGACCTGTGATTGTTTCTTGTTTTTTATACCTGTTTGCTATCACCCAAATCTTGGTCTGAAGGTAAGATTAGCAAGGCCTGTTCTGTTCTCAGTTTTCTAGACGGGAGTCTTAAGATTTCTACTTCTGGAAAAATTTGTTAAATTTTTACACTCTCCAAGAATATTTCTCTGGATGAATTCAAAATTAAGAACTGCATCCAGGAACTGAGCCAAAGAGACATATTCTGACTTTAAATGGAGATCTACAGGTATACATTTTCGTGTCTCTCTTATCTGGTCCCAAAAATAAATTTCATCACTTCAATCTTTTTTATTTCCAACTTTTATTTCTGCCAGCCAACTTATGATCTCAAAATTATCCTTTATGCATGCCAGAGAATCTAAGCAAAATAAACTTAGTAATTATAGTGCAAAGCAGGGATATGAGAGCTAATAAACACAAAAAAAGTACATAAGAAGAGAGCATGATTTTCTGAGGCACATTAATCTGAGCATTAGTTCAGAGAGATCTCCTGACAGACAAGCTGCAGGTCAGGAAAGGGTGTGTCCATTGGACCTTCAGAGCAGCCAGCTGTACAGCTTTTCAAATTGACATTTTTCAAAGCCCCATCATGTCAAGACACTTTCACATTTTCATTCAGTGTGTGCTTCATATTATGCTGCACCCAATCTCTGAAAGTGAATAGAAAATAAGACATTCACAGAAGACTCCAGATTAGAGAGAGTGTCTTCCGAACAGAGTGAACTCTAAGCATGACATATGTGCAAGAAATGGATTTTGTGGCCTCTGTACTCTCTCTAAGGTTAGCACTATCACATTTGAAAATCAGTGTATCAGATGAAGTGGTCCTAGTGCCAGTTTATGATGAGTAATAAAGCAGATACACTATGCTGCCTGGGAAGGATATAAACAAGTTGAGCTGTCATGAATAATAGATAACCATTTCTTTAATTCTTCTTTAGAAGTCAGCTTGTTGTTTAGCAGTGCTCGCATTGTTATACTGAATCCATTCCCGGAGCTTTGCTGTATCTCCAAAATTAATTATCTCCATCCAAGGAAAAGGTCACACATTTCTGTGCACAGAGCACAATGTTTCACAGTGCTTTATCAAGTGGGTTTGATCTGTTCCCTTTGACCTGTCAGGGCTCAGTGCACACTGAATTTGTATGGTTTGAAATGTGAGTTTCTGCTGAAAACATTTCAGTCTTGTCATAAAAATATGCAACTTATAGAGTTCTTTCTTAGGAAAAAGGCAAAACACTTGTCTCAGGAGGAAGGCTGGAAAGGACCAAACCCATTCAGCAATATATAGGGTGGTATGTGGTAAATATGTGGTTATATCTTCCATCTCTCTAGCCCTCAGCTGGCCAGACAATCAGAAACTGTTACTGTTAACTGATTAAAATAGACATTCAGTGCCACCATTATGGCCTTTTACTGGGTTATAGGAAAAAAAAGGAAAAGTTGTTCTGCCCTGCAAGCTATCCAACCTGGCTCTGTTTGTTTCTCTGAGTAGATAGGGCATGACTAACTCGTCCATATGTTCAAACATAAAATTCCTGCTGTGAGTCTCTGCAACAGAGGACAAGCAGCATCTGTACATGGGGGAGATATCTTTTCTGCACTTGAATCAGCCTAGTCCTCCAATGGGACATATTTATTCCTGATACTTGGGAACCAGCACTCTGCTGCATCTTTTAGGTCTGCTGATGTAATAGCGAGGTATCATTCCCTTTTCTGCACATGACACGTGAGTATCACATCCAAACGTTCTGCACAAACTCACTCTCTGCTCTGTGCACTCCTGCCCCTGGCAGAAGGACTGTACAGTCCCTGTGGAATTGCCTTTGTCCTGGACCCAGGAACACAGTTGGGCTGATTTGGAGAATAGTCCCCGGGAAGCAATCCCTGCAGTCAGGCTGTGCTGCCATGGCAGAGTTAGCAGAGAATTTGTGTGTGACAGTGTTAACATGTGAATTTTGGGCTGTGTTCATGATAGAACATGATTTATGGTCTGTGTTAGTGCTAATACATGTACAGGTATTATGTATATCCTTTTAGATCCTCTGAAAAAATTATCTATGTGTGTCGGTCTGAAAGGTGATTTAAAAAGATGTCACTGCCTCACATGGCATGAAAGTGACAGATCAGATTTGGCCACTAGCTTATTTTTTGTGACTTTCTTCCTGGTCTTCATTAAAGTCTGGTTGCTGGTCCTTCAAACTCTAAAGTACATCTGTCATTTACTAATGTCACACTGAATGAAATGGCACAGGACGTAGAATGAAATCCTGTGGGGTATTTCTGAAGAGATTTTACAGAGAGAGACTTCAATCTTTAATTCTAGGCTTCATGTTTTCTTTTACTGGAAATGCTTCTTAAGGAAATGCTACAATTTCCTCCATGTTTGGCACGTGCCAGGTATTAAAAGCTGTAGACAGCTTTGTAATCTGTCTGAATGATATCCTTGTGTGCTACCTTTTGCTACATATATTGTTCTTGGCTCCTAAGGGGCATTGTTGTCACACAGCTGAGGATGTGCCATGGCCTGTTAATTGTAGATTAGCTCTCAGCCTGCCTTTTCCTGCCTCCATGCAGGACTACATATTTCCTGTTGGTGTATGTTTCACGTGGCTCTTCATAGAACCTTTATGAAAAAAATATGCTTGTCCAGGGTCTTACAAACAGAAAAAAAATAGAGAGTTAAAGGTGACTTATAAGAAAGCAATGCAAGGAGACCTGGCAGCCCAGATGATGCATCTGTAGCCCTACCAAGTAACAGGCCCAAAGCTGCAAACACACTGCTTTTTGTGGAACAACCAGATGCTGCCACTGGAAACTGTCTCAGTTTGACATCTATGGCCAGATGGTCAAACCTGTGCCCTCTGTATATTGTAATGCATGCAGAGAGCTCTGCCAAGTGTGAAAAAACAGGAATGTGATCCAGGCACTGTCAGCAGTTAAACAGGATTACAGCAAATTCTTGCATATACAGCCAAGGGACATCAAGTTTTTAGTGATGGTTTATGCTGCGTGTGTGACCTGAATGTGAGATCTAAGCTTTGGCCCAGCAAGGTCCTGCCCCTCAGCAGCTGTTCCAGCTTAGGATGGGCAGGTGCTCGTCCCAGGAGGGAGGTCAGAGGCACTGGGCCTCCGGTGTTATGGCTTCTCAGTTGCCACTGGTAATGGATTTCATTGTTTCTCGTTTGTTCTGCTCTAATGTACAAAGAGACTGAAACCATCCACAAATTAAGTTAACCTGACTTTGAAATGGAAACAGGAACAGTTTCTGAGAGCACATAGGGACAGGAACTGAGAGCCCTGCCTCTTAAAACCCATTCATTGCACAGAAAAATGGACTTTTGTTGTGTTTATCATGTTGGCTCTGTCCTGAGCAGACTGTTGTGAGGCCATTCAGTGCATCTGCTGAGGTGGGCTGGGAGTTAGGGCACAAACCTTGTCCAAAATCCAGGCTAAAGAGTGATGTGGATAACTGCAGTTAATATAAATGAGGATATGCACATCCGTGAGCTGTCTTGAAGTATTTGTGGCAACTTTTAGGGGTGGTATGGCATTGGAAGAGACAGCTCTTGGATAACACTGGTTGATCAGTAAAGTGGTAATTACAGATCCCACTATATGCTTTGTAATGAGGAATGTTGCTCCAGCTGGACAGTCTGCTAGAAGTGAACTCTGGATAATTTCTTTCTTCTTGAAGCTGGCATCGACTAAAATGAGTTGAAACACGTTTTCCTTTCTCCCTCTAAACATTACCTGGTTTCTTGGCATTATTAAGCAGTTGTGTTTTTCACAGTTACTGCGTTTCAGTCATAAACACGAAAGGTGAAATACACCTTGGATGAAAGATGCCACAGACCGCTGAGTGCTATTATGGGACTTGTTTCCATTGTAGTTGTTGGGAATACAATTGTACACTTGAGAGTCTTTTTATCTACCTAATTACCTAGTTTTTCTGTCTACAACTGGGCTAATAAACTTTAAAAGCCATGAAAAGATTTTACAATGCTAGTGGTACAAACAGAATGTTTGCCTTTATTCTTACTGCTCCAAAGCTTCACAAGCTGTGCTATCCCAATTACCTATTTTCAATGAACACCATCCCATGAGAAATTTCCAGTCCTCTGTAATCTAACTGAATATAGGCAAAATGGAAAAATGCACATGGAAAAATCAGTTTGCCCAGCAGGGTTTTTGCACAGACTAATTCTTAGAAAGGAATTTTAATCTACTCCAAAACACCTAGGGTGATTCCTCTGGGTAGTAAGTGCCAATTTATGCTCAGTGAAAAACACACAAGTAAATGATTAGTATGATGTACAGCTATTCTGTGCAGCAGTATCCTTGATGCTGTAGAATAGCTGTAAACTCCCCTTTTTTTCCAGCTTGTGACATATGGGCTGGCTGCGGTAGTGCTGCTTTTGCTTGTATCAGATGGGATTCACTTAGAGCAGCACTGGGAGTTGGGGGGGAGGTTCTGCAGCCTCATGGTTGAGGACACAGTCAAGGCTGACATGAGAATGGAATTCTTCTGGTTTCAGCATAACATTGCAGATTACAGGAGTTAATTGGGGATTAATTATTCAGAAAATATGGTTTTATAACATGAATTTGTGTACACAGTGATGGATCTCTGGTTTGAGCAGTTCACATGCATGTGGAAAAAAGTGTCACAAAGCAGTTCAATACAGAACAGCATGCAGACAGTTTGTGCTGGATTTAGAGCCTCAGGGTAAGCAATCATTGCGTGGAATTGTATTTTTAAGAAAAGAACTGCCTGAAGTTTGCAAACATTCCCATCTGGCATTTCTTTCAGTTTTATTTTCCTTTTGGCTTGAGTTCAACACTTTCAGGTGGTGCAGTGGGCTCAGGAGGCTTTAATACCTGTGGTGCTCCCCTGCAGCAGCTTCCCCCAGTCCTTCAGTGTCTTGAGAACCAAGTCAGAGAGCTTGTGCAAACTTGCTGAGGTCGACACCATTCCCTTGCTTTTGTATTCACATAAAGGGCTCACGAGAATGATGCATCTAGAAACGATATGGGAGAGAGTTTGGATGGCTATAAACTATGTAATTATGCAGTGTATTGGCATTGTAAAGGTGTATTTTCTTTATCCAAACACAGCAAGTTTTCTGAATAATATCCAATATAGAACAGCTCTTCAATTGAATTTTAAAAGCCTCTGTTTGAGATTTGTGCTTACCTATTCTGGAATGTCCCGATGCTTCACATGTTCTGATTTCCTTTTTCTTCCCTTTCATAGCTGCTTGTAATATTAACTATATGCTCATAAATAAAAAACCAGCTCTCTTGCCTGAAGGAAGTTTATAGTGTTTTTGTAAAAGATTGGTTCAGGGAGCTGAATTCCACTGGACCACATACGCTTGCAGGAGCAGTCATAAATTTTGCAATTGCAAGCATGGTTAAATCTTTTATTTATAAGTCAACGTACCTTTTATACTGTCAGAAAATAGTGAGCAGAATGTACTTCTGGTGCATATGTCTTAATGTCAGGAATGACTGCCAGTTTACAATTTTTAAACAGTTTGTTGTAATCTCAAACATCAGTCTCCACCGTGAGTTCCTGGGTACTAAAATAAACAAACAGAAACCCCTGTCTTGCTATATAAATAGGAGGAAAACCAGTTTTTGAAAACTATATTTTGAAAACAATATTTTGAAAAAACAGTTTTAAAAGAACCTTCATTGTGTGCAAAATATTGTGGAGAAAATACAAATTGTAAAGGTCTATTTAGTAAGAACTGGCAAACAGAGGGAGCTGGACAGATTGTGGCTTTTAATTCTCAGCACTGCCCATGGGGGCTGAAGAACCTCAGTTCTCCCAGAGCTGATTATAATCCATCTGATGTAGCGCTGCCATCTCAGAGATTTCTGAAATACAGGAATTCTGCAGGAAAATGGGAACAAAAAATACTAAATCTGCACCCAGATCTGTGTTCTGTGGTTCTTAAGCTCTGCCTGCTTGGCCTGTGTGCGTGTATGTGCGTGCACACTAATGACTCAGAGCTAAGCTTTGTGTCTCTGAAAGCCTCGCTTTTCGTCTTTTTTCCAGCTGCATCCCTTGACGTAATAAAAGGTATCATGTCTCCCAATAAACCTTGCCTGCCTTATACCCTTAGGCTGTTGCAACTACAGCAGTGTTAGGTAATTTTCCAGCTTTTGCACGTGTGTTTCAGCCAGGCTGTGGAGAAGTATAAAATAAGGTAGACGGAATTTGATACATTATGTGACCCACTATATGTTAGTATTTAGATTATTTTTAGTCTGGCTCCTGTAAAGAGTTGGTAGACAGGACAAAGCAGGAATAGCTGGGGAAGCTGCACAGCAGAAGTGATGAGTAGGAGGGCTACTTGTTTATTTCTCAGCAAAAAAATGTGCACTTTTGCAATTTAATTTTACATTCTGTACATGAAACAATCAAATTTAAAAAAGCTGTCTCTTCACAGCTTTCTGCATTGAGTAGCTTTCAAATTATTAATTAATAGAATAGGAAATGTTTCTGGAAGACTTAATCTGAATAATAAATAAGCAGAATAATTTACTACTCACCCTTTGCTAAACACACACTCAACAATTCCAGTTAAAAGCTACATTCTGCTGCTGTTCAGTGAAAGGTGTATTATGGGAAGTTTTGACAATAAAAATTACCAGCAGGAAATTCAAAAGGCATTCAGAAGCTCCATTTTTATATTACATACAATGTATTGTTTTACTAATAGTCTTTATAGTGAAATAACATGGAAGTCCACCCAGGTATTACGCATAATTCAATTCTTTGCTTTCATTTATCACAATATTTATAATACCAGTCCTTTACTGGTTGAAGTGAGGAATCCCAAGTCTTGTTCAAGATTTTTATATCACATGAGTCTAAACAGAGTTAACAGCACCGGATGGAGTGTGTGGAATGGCACCAGTGATAAAATAACAAACAGTGAAGGACTTTGGCAGGAGATGTTTTCAGGGTTATGGGCTTCCTTTGAGACAGTGATGAGCCAAACTGGGATGTCCTGTGGGGTCTTTCTGCTCCCAGTTGGACCAACCTGCTGCATCAGAGCGGCCCCACACAGGAATTTAGATTAAAAAAGTGTTCTGCTGCTGAGCCAGGAAGAATAGCCGCTTTCTTCTTTTGCTTTTTAAAATGTTACCACAAATCTCCAAACTGTTTTTTTATTTTCTTCCAGTGTTCAGGGAATGCCACAGATAAATCAGAGTAGAATATCCATTATGGGATGTATCTTGATGATTGTTTACCTCTCAGATGTCCTTCAAACTAATTTGGACTAAAATAAACACCAGATTTTTCTGTCCTGAGTGCCTCAGACATGATTTCTCACTGACTACCTCAAATGAGTATTTTGTCATTTGGCTTCTTCAAGTCAGGAGGATAAAAAATGGGCACTGTCAATTGAAAGCACTCTAAATAGCTTAACAGCCATTACCTTAGGCAGTACCTTTTACTCTTCATTTTGTCTTGATTCCAAATATGACCTTATCTTTATCATTTGTTGACTACTTTCTCAGATTTGCAGCCTCAGAAGATGAAGGTGCCTTCCTCTACCCAGAATAGCTCCCACAAATCTGCCTGAAAGAGTATTTTGGAAATGCATCAGTCTAAATCGTTAAATATTTGCACGGGGGGGCACATGTAGCCACCCATTAAGTGAGTGGTGCTTTTCAGTGTCTAGCCTGGAAAAGATAGCAGAGTATTGATGCTGCTGAGTGAAGCACTGATCTTTGGTTTCTATCCTTATCACAGTTCCAGGAGCAAACACAACCCATTCCTTCAGAAACCGAAGGCATGAAATATTCTCAAGAGTAATCAGTACCAGAACATGTTATTTTCTCAGACTCTCACGTGGTATTTAATTACCACAATTTAATAACCACCACTATGTAAGGGCACCATGTGCCTGTCATTTATAACAAAATATTTATTTCAAATTATTTTACAGCTGTTAATGGAGAATGATATCCATTAACACATATAGGGGAAGAAAATTTATTTAGGTTTTATTTAACCTTTCTCTGAGTTTGAAAGTTCTTTTGTTTTTTCACAAGCAGCTGGAGGTATTAGGAGCAAGTTTTAGTGACAGAGATATTTATTAAAATCACTTTTAATTTGAAAAGTAGAGCCCAATAATTAACCCTCAAATGCCATTTTATAAATTAGAATATAAAAACTGAATTCCTAATTCAAAGCACTTTGTCAAAGGTGCCAGAGTTTAAATAAACCCACAAAATTTTACAATTTTATGTTCTACTTTTGTTTATACTTCCTTGGCAAAAAGACTGAGCATTTAAGTGGCCCTACAGAAATGCTTCAAAATTACAGGAATTAGAGCTGCAGTTTAGAGGTACAAACTGCTTTTGAGAGACTGAAAGTGTTCTGGAAGCTGTCTTGAGCATGATGGTCCCACTGCGAGTTGCACTAACTCTTTTTGGACACTGACACTGCACAAGCTTGGCATTCTGTCAGATCCCACGGAATATTGCGGGGGAATTTTCCGTGGGATTTTCATGCTGAGCTGAGGAACCTGCTATAAACTTTGGGAATGCACTGAATAGAAATGGCTCCTGTTTAGCTGGAGGTATAGAACAGGGGCACAGCTGCATGAGGGGGCCTGTGCTACTCTGGCAGATGTTTGGGTGGAATTGCCCGGTGTGGGCACACAGGGTCACCCAAACCACCCTCTGCAGAAGCTCCAGGGCCCCATATAATGGTGCAGAGGGATTTTTACTGACATACTGTGAGAGCTCGGTGTTCTTTCTCTGCAGAAAAATAATAGAAATGGCATGGCTGGCTGAAGAAAAAGAAATCAAGATTGTAGAGACAGAAAATCCTTAGGAGAAGGCTGGGATCAGCCAAGCTTGAAGAATGTGGGGTTTTTTTGTTTGTTCCTTGTGGTTGTTGGAGGGAGCAGGTAGTACCAGCTCTGAAAAGGCAAAAAATGAGTGTGGGGGGATATTTTGTTGAATGTTACACCGATTTACATGTGCAAACAAGGACAGCACTGTCTGCCTGCATCAAGGACAAGAAGATATTTTTCTGGAAATCCCCAAAAATGCACGCTGAGCGCTGGACCAAGAGGCCCAACAGCAGCAGGGTGTGCTGTGTGTACATTAGGTGCACCCATTCCAGCCCTCATGACCTGTACACTCCATTAGAGGAGTAAGTGATTGCTTCTGTGTATGACCAGATGTTTGATTGGAAGACCATTAATCAAATTTTCCAAGACAGAAGAAACATTAAGCGATTAATTAAGATACAATACTAGACTTGTAAGAGCATTCCAACTGCACTAATTAATCAAACCAAGTTGGAAGATTTTGTTTAAGGAGCTCTGAAGCACTTTCTGATACACTTCAGAGAAAGGAGCTTTAGATATTGCAGAGGAGAGCTGAACTATTCAATGCACCCATTTTGTACTCACATCTGCTGCCAATATGATGGATTTTGTGTTTGAAAGTCATGGTGAAATCAGGATTTTTTTTTGTAATCACAAAGGCCTTTGTAATAAGTTGCAGTTTGAGACAAGGGTTGCCCATCTTTCCCTCTGCTGGAGCAGAAGAAAACTACTTGGAATTTTGACGGTGAAACCAGGCTGCTGTTTTAACCAGTCATTTTGGGGAAGTATGCAAGCAATATGCAGTTAGGAAAAGTTACATCATGATTATGCTCATAATTTTTAATATTTAATGCAATGGCACCTAGGATGCCTGGGTTGAAGGCCCTTCCTTGTGGACACTGTGCATCTTCTGATAAAGGAAATGCTCCTGTGCCACTAGCAGAATTTTAAAACTGCAGAAGATTTCTTTGTGTTTTCTCCTGATGGGCACAGGCAGACTCTTTGAGGACCAAAGTGAGAGGTTCTTCAGGTTTATAACAACAGGATAGCAACATTCCTGTGGCACTGGAGGTAATAAGGACTGGTCTGTTAGCTGATTTTTATCTGAAAGCTTTTCAAACCAGCTCTAATTCTAGAACTCCTCTTTCTTGGTCTGTTGTATGAACGTCCTGGATGAGGAAGTTCATGACAAACCTCCTATGGTCATTCATGCAGGAAATAAAGTCATGGGAATTAGATCAGATGGTCCCAAGACTGTATTTAAGAAATGCAACCATTAGGTGTGGAACTACGTAAGAAAATATCTCTCTTGACACATTATCAGCTATAGCAAACAGGAAAATTAATGAAATATTGGTGTAAATTTTCTGTCTAATGGTTAGTACGTGAATGGATGTATTTGGTTGTTGGTTACTGGAGAATATTTTGGTTGGTATGTCAAGACACTTCCAGAAACTCACCTGACTTTTTGGCATAGATATTGGTTGGAGAATATGCCTTTGTAGAAGGTAGAGAAAAAGTTCATTAATCAAAAAGATCTGTAGCATTTAAAATTGAAAATGGAGAGCCTGCAGTTATTAAAAATTAAGAAGTACAAAGTTTCAATGTCTTAGAAGATCTTTGACAACTGAGGCAGCAAAATGGATGGGGTTTTGACAGGCTGAGTCAGATGAGAGGGCAGGAACTGTATTGTGCGGGGTTTGTGATGGACTGTGGCTGTCAGCCAGAAAGAGATTTGCTAACTCAATCAAGGTTAAGCCAACACCAGCAAGGACTAACAGGCGAATAAGTGGCTGTAGCATAATTTCTCCAAAACAGGTGAACATGAGAGTAAAATATCTTTACAATGTTCAAGAGAAGATACCAAAATAAAAGAACGTGGCTGGAAGGCTAACTTGGCTATCAGCTTGGGAAAGCAGCCAGATGTATGTTTCCATAGAAACAAAAATGACAGATTTATTTAAATGGTTGCTTCAGGGCTGGAGTCTTCCCTTACTGCCTGGAGAGGGTTCATTGGCAACGGATAGAACAGACAGGTGCCAGGCTGATGAAATCATCATTGGTAATGAAACCATTAATTGAGAGGGAAATCTTGCAGGAGAAGCTGATACATTGGAAAAGTAAACAAGCTATCATGCAGTGCTCACCCATCTTTGCCAGCCTGTCTTTCTGAACTTTGCTAATTGGTCAAATAAAAGATATTACCTCTGCCCACAAAGTTTGTCTTTCTTCCATTGGTAGATTATCATGGACCAAACACTACCATTAAAAAAAAAGCAAAAAAAAAAGCTGCTATTTAGTTGTAGCTGTTATTTATAGCACCTCCTTCTTTCCTGAGATCTCTCAGGAAAACTTGGACACCAAAATTCATGAACCAACTCAAACTGTGACCTGGCTATTGGAGGATTGTTAGAGTTTGCTGGGATATGATTTAAAAAAAAAACAACCCATCTTTTTTATGTAGAAAAAACTCATGCTACCCTTATCCTCTTTAACATTTAATGGTTTCAGGTTTCCAGTCTCAGGCAATTTTTTCTCCCTTAAATTACAAAATCTCAGAGAAATGCTATATAAGACTGATAGCTGAGAGGGCAGATCATTTTGTGTTCATTGTTCTGATTATAATGTTGAGTCTTCTTATCACCTATTTCTGCACTATTTCAAACTTAGAAACCTGATAGTGCCACATTTGAAGGATTAGGGCATATCCCAAGATATGAAAGTCTGAAATGAGGGAAGATTGAACCAGGATATGGTTGGGAAGGTAATTTTCATCATAACCAGACATACATGTCTATACAGCTTACTCCAATTAGTATTTATCAGTTGATTTTTTAAAGGTCATGCCTGTTGCATTCTCCTGAAGAAGTTAAATCTTAGATAACATGTATTGCATGGAACTATAGTGTTCATTAGTTCACATTGAGGTATTTAATTTTTTATATTTTAAATTTAAGCTTTTTGTTACTGGAATACATTAGTTCTGCTTCAGAATATTTATCAGACTAAATGGGCAATATTGTCACATGCTTAAATAGTTTTATTTTTGCACTTAAAAAAAATTCTACATTACTTTCTGATAAAAAAATTCCTTGTAGTAAAGCTTCAATGCATATTTATTTCTTTGAAATGCAAGGGGTCAAGACATTATTGTGAATATTTATCTTTTCTGGATAACAGGTGGTACTGAAGGGGAGGAGAAAGGAAACAGGGAAAGTCAAATCTGGACTCACCAAAGTTTGCAGCAAAACTTTCAGTCACATGATTGGGACCAAAATTTCATGAAAGGTTCTAGGAACATTATTAGTAACTGAATATTGTGCATTTTCATACTGTTTCTATGCTAAATCTGCTATGCCACCTTGATCCTGTGAGGTTTTTCTTTCTCTTGTCTTTGATACTATAATGATTTATGTAACACACTTGATTTTAAATTCTTGTACAGTCAAGTTGAATTAATTGATTTTGCTTATAAGAATAGTAAGCTTGTCCCTCTTACCCTTGCAATATGAAATATTTTTGTATTTTAAGTGTACACAGCCAATACAAAATCTATATGAAACCGAACAAAAATTCTGATACAAGAAAAAATTGTTTGGGATAAAAGCTTTTTGTGAATTTCAGCAGGAACATTAAAAAAAAAATCTATTTTACGATTAAAGATTGAGACATCCAAGCCAAAATTACTCTCCTGCTATTTACAAATCCTCTTTCCGTAAGCCTCTTCCATCCTTCTCCAGATATTTTTGTGTGTCTCTTTTAGGAGCCCTCATATCAATATAAAAGGAGATGATATTTAGCTATATGAAGTTTCTTTTCTTTCATTTTCTGTGATGGCACCATTTGCACAATTTGTTACTTGTCTTTTGTTATTTTGCATCCCTTCTCAGCTTTGCTGCAGCTGAAGTAAATGAATGCAGCAGCTGCCACTCAGGTTGGTACTTCCAGAGTGTGGAGTGCGTAAAGATTCGAGCGTTGAATTGAGTTTGGAGAGTGCTGGGAGACTGGAATGTGAACAGCCCAAATCCCAATTTTCTCTGGATTCCTTCTCTCAGGCACAATTGTATCAGCCAGATCACCACCAGTACACTGACATATCTAGCAAGACAGCTAATAAATGCTGAATCTCTTCCCTTGTCACCAGCCGTGAGCTCTGTGCCCCGTGAAGCAGGCACATCCTTTCCAGCAGACAGAGGCAGGCTGCAGGAGACAGGAGGCACTACAAACCCAAGGAATTTACATTTCAGTCTCAGTTTGCACACTGGCTTTCTTATGATTTTGGCACACCAGTTCATTCTGACCTCTCACAGCCTTTCACAAATCCCTGTGTGCATCACAGTCAGGTACCAGAGCAAGAAACACATCAGGGCTGTAGCTGGGAAAGGCATGTGCTTTGTTATGGCAGATCTCTGTAAGTTCTTTTGGAATAAATGAGGCTTCACTTGGCTTAATCTGTAGGTTCTGTTGTTTGGCTCTTTATCATAATGGCTTGCAGTTGATCTTTTCACGAGGCCAAGCAGAAGTCCCCTCTGTTCTCTGCTGGAGCAGAGCACTGGGCTCTGCCTTTTAAGGACATTTTAGTGTTTGCAGGAAACTTCCCGAGAATAGGAAACTTTAAAGTCACTCCCAATATTCTGCCACTGCAGAAAAAGGAAGCAGTGACAGCCTATGATTTGTCACAAGACAAGAAATAACCTTTGAATATTGGTCTCATTAGATAGAGGCTTGTTGTTATGGTAATCTTATCATCCCAGCTGATGCAGAAAACTGAACGGGGTCACAGAACAGCAATTACAAGACATGTCAGAATTAAAGAACTGGGTAAGAAATAGTCTTTCAGGAAGGGATTGTTGGCAGGTTTCCCAGGAAACATCTAACACAGAGATGCCTGATTCACCTAATTCCTTGGTGCAGTCCACACAGCACAGCAATAATTGCCTGCTTTCTGAATGAGGATCTTGGGATCAAGACCATTCACCAAATCCTGAATGCACCACATTGAGCTAGGAGATTCTTTTCTCTACCTGTCCCATTTAGGGAGAGGTAGACTTTATCCTGCAGGCTCTTGGGGCTCCAATTATGATACTGAAACCTTTCAAAACGTCCGGAGTTTGTGAATGAGGTGATCATACTGTGTATATGCAGTGTTTAATATATGCAGAAAGATGGTAGCAGAAGGGAAGATTTTGAAATTGGTGCTTTTGAAAAGCTCAACAGAAAGCATTGAAAAGCAAAAATAGTTTCTAAAGAGATGGAAGATTAGGGCTGTTAGCATGGGAAAAATCCTTTGCTGTGCTAAGAAGAGCTTTGTTAAATGAATTAATTTTTTAACTCATTTAATGAGCAAAGAGAATGTTTAATTAAAACAAACAGCAAGATTTAATTGTTGAGAGTAAAATTTATCTGGAAGTTAAATAATACCAGTGGGCTGAAATTTCTTGAATGGTTTTGCTCCAGCCCTGCTATGAGCTGTTTTATCTGCTGTTGCACATGGCTGTAATAGAATCAGATCTAAGTGTTGTGTGAGAGTTTGGAGATCTTATAGGTGTTTTTTTCAAAGGTAGAGGTGAAGAAGCATTTCATGGGTTATGATGATATCTCATAAAACTCAGTGCATTAGTGTTGAAAGTCTACAGCTGGATCCTGGCTAGTTTTATGGGCAGCCAAAATTAAGAGGCAGCATCCCATTCTCTTCCTGTTCCATTCAGCCTTTCTGCCTTAGGGCAGGCACAAGCAGCATTCACACGTTTTACACAGGGCTGAATGCTGCCTAAAATATTTTCCTGACCTTCAGTGAACAAGAAAATGTTTCTACAGTTTAAAACCAGGCTTAGCTTGACTTTAGAACTTCCTTCTTTTTCTTAAAGAGCCTCACGCCTTGTGTTTGATGCCATTCAAAAGACACAGTGGTGTGCATTAACAGAACTGGTACAGCAACTTTGATGCTCTTAACTGCTCTTTAACTCTTAACTCTTTCCTCATTTCCTTAAAAAATACCTTAATAAATCTCTTATGTGAGGAAGTGAAGTAGGAGGACTGCTGTGTTGCCATTGCCCCTTTTCCAAGCCTTCCTCACGACACAGGACGTTTAAAATGAAATTTTTAGGCCCCTGGAGTCCCAAACTCCATTGAGCCACTGATTCCTGTACAACTTCTGTTTCATGTTAGCAGTGCTAAAATATGTATGGAATACCTGGTCTTGGTGTGCAAGGTACAGGTATTTATCTACAAAGAAACAATTTTTCAGTTCAAGAGCATTCAGGATATGTCGATTCTAGTAAATTGAACAGTGCCAGGGAAGTTCAGTGTTTATCAGAACATTGTTTTCTGTATTGTCACGCTTTTCAAAAGGGCTCCTGCTCACTTTTGGCCTGAGCTCACTGCCACTTTCCCAAGCAGGAGCTAGGTGGGATTCAGGCATCAGTGTTGGTCAGGAGCCTTCCCAAACTGCCATCTGAACGCAGCCTGTTTTGGCAGGGAAGAGAGGTTATTAGTGTGACATGAGCCATTTCATGCCAGGTGGCCCCAGGGCCAACCAGCAGGCTTGTGCATATTAATTTATTAGCATAGCAAAGACAGACTTAAAGGTTTTTTCTTTTCTTTTTTTACGTTAATTGTAATGAAATTCAGTTTCAAATTTTCATTAAAAAAAAAAAGTCAAGGCCTTTGGTTTCAAAATGCCAAAATTAAATGTTTCAGCATTAATACACAGCAGCTGTATGTTCTTTGATGAAGTCACTCAGAAATTCATTTGTGTGCAAATAAAAACTCATTTTCTCTGAAATGGTTTGGAAAAAGTCTTCAAGTTTTAGTGCTTAAAATTCTTTCTGAGTGTGGAATTGCTTAAGCTCCCACAATCCTTCCTGTTCATAATTTGTTGTACGGAATGAGAAAAAAACCAGAATTTTTCTATGATTTTCTGTAACACTGATCCTTAGTAAAATGACAAATTGAGAAAGATATTAATGGTCTGATGAAATAACAGACACGTTGCAGGGAGGAAGCAGAAAAACCTGGTCTGCTGGAAGAACACGACAGAAGCAGAGGCAGCACCTGGTTAAACCAATGTCTGTGAGGGGGAATGACATTGAAATGCCTGGAATCCTGCCAATCCTGCTCGGGATGCACAAGGATGGAGTCACTGGAATAAGAACGTGCTGGTAATTGCTGATGATAAGTCATGGCTTGGAGCACAGCATCAGCATATGCACAAGTATGTGCAGACACCCAGGTTCTGAAACGTGACCCTGCTTTTGGGAAGCCAGGATAAAAAGTCCGTGTCTGCCCAATAAATGCTATTTTCTGTCAGGCAAGAGTCAAGAGAAAGATGCAATGGGTTAGGTAAGGTGAAACTCCACTAATTTACATTTTTTATAACAACAGCCAGTGAGTCCCTTTGCTCTTAGAATTTCAGGATCTTTAGTGAGCCAGATCCTAGAGTGTGGCAGAACCTCCCTCTCCAGGGAGTAGAGCAGAGTCCTAAATATAGCTCAGTCTGGAAAGTGTTTGGATGTCACTGGGGTAGGGAATGTTTTATGAGGTTTCCATGTATAAATAAAAGATGAATGCAATTAGTCCTCACCATAGGGTATTTCCTTCTATGTGACCCAAATTTATTTTTTCTATGGCTTTCAGCAGGAGATGTGCCATCAAATGCCTTTTGAATATCAAACGGCTTGGATGAGCTGCCATAATCAGCTCCATAACCTTTTATAACCATCTTTGTGCAGGAAAATTTTCCCTTTGAAATCCATATTGGCTATTCTCTTTCAGGTTATTACTTCAAATATGCTCTGCAACTCTCTCCTAATTAGTTATTCTAGCTTTTTTGTAAGCTACAGATGAACAATGCTATTTTGGTCCCGCCAGGTCAGGGTTGCATGCACATTATAAACAAACATTGTGGCCTCGTCCTTATGCTTTTGGACATTCCACGCTTTATTTGTGCCAGTGATGTTTTCATGATGATTGCCACAGCCTCTGAATTCACCCTGGTTTGAATCAGGACCATCAGGTTAATTCAGAGCCTAAGATTTCTGTGAAGATCCTGGCAGCCAGATCTGCTCAACAGCTTGAGTGGCCACACCTCATTTTCTCCAAAACTAGAATGAGATCAGCAATATTAAACTACTGATGTAAGTTACTGTTTTTACTGCTGTTAATCATAAAATCACTGGCACCAATTAGCATTGCTTGGAGTCCATGTGCAAGCCCAATGTCTTCTCTAGGAGGAAGCAATTTGAATGAACACTGAGGGATAATGAAAGTAATCTGGAGGGGTTGTTCTTACCCCTGTGCTGCTCTGTAACCAACCAGTTTTAACAAAATTGTCCACCATCACCCTTCCACAAGTTCCAAGTGCCCCCCTAATGGTATTGTGCATGAAGTAAAGGACAGTTGTTGGTACAGAAGGGACACTGGCTTCACTGAAAAGAGCTGGTCTTCCCACTCAATTGCAGAGCTTTGAAATCCATATTTCTTTGGAATTTCTCTCTTCCTGGTCCTAATTCACTACTTGAAACAATCATTACTTGTTTCTGGTATTACTACCTCTGAAGCCTTATCTAACAATGAGGAAGAACAGAGGCAAGGGAACTTCATAATAGGGAATAAATTTTATACCCTGGATTTATGTAACCAAATAATACATTGGAAACAGAAATAGCAAGTCAAAGCTCAAACTGTCACATGAAAAATAAAGCTAGACATGAATGCTTAAGATCCAAAATTCTAGACATTTTAGTGAAAGAAACTTTGAGCTTTGAAGGAAAATGATAGGATGCTGGGTTGCTGCTGACCCCGCATGTGGATTTTGGAGTGTAATTCAATTTTAGAGAGGGAACCCACAGTTTTATACCTTTTTTTGCTAAGAAGCTATCTCCATAGAAGCATTACTTAGGGAGGCTGTGCAGTGCAATAGAAATCCATCACACTGTTTCAGATTTCCAGTAGTTGTGCTACAGCAGTGGAACAGTTCAGTCTTCATGTCTGTAAATAATGTTGTCCGATTAATAATCTCAGTAGTTATGATCTTCCAAAATCCCTCAGGCTGACGGAAAACCAAGCAGAAAAGAATTCCTTCTGTAGTGTTGAATAAAAGAGACTTAAATGGGGGAAATGAAAAGACTTTATATAATGTGGAATCATCATCAAGTGTAGAAAGAACATTTGTCACAATGGAAAAATTTGTACATACTGAAGCTTTCAGTGTGTTTCACTCTCCCTGTCTTACCAGTGCTACAATCCCTTAGATACTGTGGGGTAAATTATGGTTTTTTATTTGATTTTGCATTTGATTACCATGCAATACATTATATATCTCTGTCATCACAAAAAAAAATGTTTCGGAGTATTCATGGGGTCTTCATGTTTTTGAAAAAAGGAAAGAGATTTGTAGGTTGACACTACTGAACACAGATGAAAAAATCCAAATATTTAGACAGAATTGAAACCAGATCAGGACATGCCTTGTGCTTTTTGTGGAAGAAGAAGAGAAATTGGTTATTCAGACTATGACTTGCTGAGACAAACTAGAGCTTGTCGCAGAAATAACAACAAATAAGCCTAAAACATGCAAATTGTACAGTTTCTTTGGAGGTAAAATAAAGTGACCTTCCATAATAACAGTTTTAGCTGGATACACTTGTAGATGACTGAATTTTAATTTTCTAATGGAGTAGCAAAATATTTTTGTCTTGATTTTTCATAAGTAAAATGATGCTATACTGAGACAGGAATTCTCAGCTTAATGAGATTTTAGCTCAACTTTGGAGCATAAAGTATTAACAGTTCCACAACCAATTATTATCTTCAAGGAATGTCATATCACTAATTTCATATGATTCATCCAATTTATCTGCATCATCTTGAGTTATGGCCCTTTTGTAGTAATGCTTGAAATTCTATTTTCTTTCATTAGAGCATGGTGGCAGCTTTTGAGAAAAAGTTTGTTTGGAGTGAAGGAAAACTTTTTTTTTTTGACAAATCCTTTGTGAAATAATGTCAGGCACTTGCACTTCAGTCTCTTGTGGCTAAAGCTGGAATTTTCTGCAAGGGATTCCCACTGTCTTTTTTTTTTTTTAATCAGTGTAAAGCATTAAATACTTGTAAACATCTTGCTTTTTTAAATAAGCTGTTGATTCAAAACTAATTTCAGGTTACCTGCTCTAGGTTCAGATTTCAGATTTCCCATTAACTCTAATACTGAGATTGCTTTTGCATTTGTCTTTGCTTGAAAAAGTTGTGTGCAGTGCTGCTGAGTAGCACTCCTAGCAGTTTTAGAGATGTCTGTAATTATTGTATGATTATGATAGCCATTGCAAAATAACCCACCATCAAAACAACTCAAAGTACTTTTAGATGAAAAGCAAGTGGATTCCGCTTTTTGGATTTTGAAGTGAGTGAATGTAATAAAATATATTTTGCAGTGGTGAAATTTGTGTCATCATTCCAGTCATTAAATGTGGTACTCCAGCCAGTAGGAATTTGATGTTTTTTCAGGGCAGAACCAGTAAAGACTTTAGTGCTGTTTGATAAGCAGAGATCCAAGCAGTCAGAATGACATGGTGCCATGAGCTCTTCTATGACTTTCAGTACTTCCTCTAAAAATACACAGAGATGTATGTAGAGATGCTCTGAGCATCTGTGTCCTTGTGTACTTCCAGCATCCCACTGAGCTCTCCAGAGAAAGCTGGCATCATGAGTCTGGATGGTGTAGCTGAAGTGGCATTTGAGATGCTTCTTTTGAAGTGCAGCAATTTGGTGCACTTCTGCAAGTTTCCTTCTGCAAGTTTGCAAGTGACTTCCCTAATTCAACTCCTCTCCCACATAAACTCCACAACCTCTTTACAGAATAATTTTTCTGTGAGCTTTTAAGAGAACTACTCCACAGCAGCATTGAACTCTACTCCTACTTTTATTTAAATTAAGCCTGATAAATCAAGTTATAATTCCTTCCTGCATCAGGGGGTTTTTTCCATTCAATTTATGGCAATTGCAAATTCATATAATTATCTGTGTTTATGTCACTGAAGATTGTACTGGTGTTAGTGCTGTGTTGCAGTCAAATAATTTTGTAGTGTTTTAAATACAAGTCAGCAAGCACTGAGCATCCCTGATTTCCCCCCTTTTTTTCTTTTAATTTTGCCTTCTCATTTGCTCTTTCTGTACTTTTAACTTTGTAAAGGTTCATCACTGACATCATGAGATTCAGCAGTGCCTTGATTTTTTTTTTCAGTAACAAGTTCCAGAATAATTTGGTAGCTGCTGAGAAAGTTCTGTGTGCTACACTCATTAATTTTTCTGAGCAATGTTGTGACCATTCTCATTTTGGAAGGTAATGTGCAGTTGAATGGAAGCATCACGTATTAACGGTGCCATTCGCAGTCTGGAGCAGCTCCAGGAGGGCAGAGTTCAGCAGCTTCTCTGTTAAAGAAGAGAATATTTTTATTTCTTCCCCCATCAGGATGTTCATTCATTAAAATCTTGGTTCTACATCTTGTGTGCCTCCATCTGATTTCTGTCACAAATGCCAGAGTTCTCTTCCTTTCTTTCTTCTGTCAAAGGACATCAGAGAACCTGAAGTCTCAGTGAGGATCATGGAGAAAGAAATGCCTGCCTGAGTGCCAGAATCCAAAGTCCTGATGAACACATGCAGTTTGGATAGATCCAGATTCCTGTGACACAGGATGGTGTGAGCCTGTGGGACCGAGTTACAGGAAACAGTAAAATGGCTCTGGGGTTCCTGAGATGATCAGGAAATACTGGCCAAATGTTCTTTCTTTGGGTTTGGAGAGTTCCTGCTCTCATTTTGTTATTGATAGACACAAAAAGAATCATTTTGATGAGTTAGTGTGTATTGAGAATTCCTACAGCAGGATATGATTCTATGTTTTGACTATTTGGTACAATCTGGCACATCTGGTCAGTGCAGAGGAGATTTCTAAAATCCAGAAAAACCTTGTTCTACCGTTCACCAACACAGAATTTCTACTGCCTGATCATAATGCTGAACTTGAACTGGTAGATTGAATGACGTAAATGTGAAAATTAAAACATAGTGAGGTAAATAAAATGCTATCATATATGTGGTACATATCTTGAGATATATTACCAAAGCACTGTCTTGTTTCATCTGCCATAAATCTGTCACTGCCTTTGCTATTTCTAGTATCAGCTGCAGTTAATATGCCTTCCATCACCACTAGATTCCACCAGTGCTCGTTCACTTCTGCCACAAAAAACCTGAACAGAAGAAGTGCTCTAGGAATCAGAAATAAAATTAATTCAAATTCATGTACATTAAAAAAGTTAGAAAGGTTCTTAACAACTTTCATCTAAGAGGCAGGAATAAATGTCTTAAGTTCTGCTCACCAACGAGAACTGAAATGTAGCTAGCATTTTCCTGTTCCGGCTGTTCTCAACACTGTCATAAATTATGGGGGTTTTTTTAGGTCTTTTAAGTGTATATTATAAAACAAGACAGAGGAGGTTATGCAAGTTAAGTAGCAGGAATGTTAGCTGTAAAAATCCTGTCACAGAAACTCCCAGGGATTTCAGAGTCAGAGGAGCCGTGAAAACAGAATCTGACCAAATATTTGAGTTAGAAATTCACAGATTTTGAGGCACAAATTGATAGCTTGAAGGCCAAGGTGTGGTTGTAGCAGCTGTATAAAAATTAAAGATGAGCAGCTTCATCTCTGAAATTCTTGATGACTCCATCAAACCTTACAGTATTCATATGTCCATAAACCTTTTTTTTCTGTGCATTGTTTTTCAGCATGAAAACCAAACTCAGCAACACAGAAGAGTTTGCTTCAACTCATTTTAGTGCCAAACATGATCCATGAAGTAATTGGAGAGTACACATAGAAGTTCATATTTGCATTAAATGGAAAAATTGAAATGATTGGAGGATGCATTTTGCTTTTATTGAGAGCAACAGAGGAGAGAGGCCAAAATTAAAGGGTTCTGTGAAAAACCAATGAGCACGTGCCTATGTGTGTTAGTCTCTGCCTATGTACATCCTTTGAGATAACTTGCCTCTGGGCACAAAAAATAGCTGCATTTGTGGCAGGGAGGGGAGAAATGATTTTTCATTTAAAAATTCATCAGCTGAAAGTAATAGGACATTACATAATCAGATTATTTTAATAAACTATTGATAACCTAGTGATTATTTAGCTTTTTATGCTGGCTAGATTTTGTTAACCAAAAATCTGTTAGAAATGTAAGTTCATTAATTTATTTCTTTAGTGGCCACAATGATTTACCCCGTCCTTTACACTCTGTCTTGACAATGATTAGTAAATATGTTCTCAGTAATGAGTTTTTGCTGAAGATTGAGATATCACAGAATAATTTTCTGCAGTTCTGGATGATGATCTCAGCATTTCCAGAACTGCTAATTCCTTGTCTTTCCCTGCACAACCGGGCTGTTATCTCTGTTCTGGTGAAATAAGGAGAAAAACCAAAGAACACGTCGACTGAGAGAAATGAAAACTGAGAGCTAACCGGATTCTTCCCATGGGCTTTTAACATCAAAACCACTTTTCCAGCTGACTTCCACAACATTTACCTCCATCCCCGACTGCGGGGCTCTGAGACGCTCTGTGCGTTTGTTTTCCCATTTTCTCACAAGGAGGAGGTGCACCTTGGCAAATTTTATGTCACCCCCTGCAAACTTCACCATGTAAAACATGACCAGTGTGGAGGCTGGCATCACTGAGAAACTGTTCTGGCCATGTGGGGTCTTCTGGGGGAATGGATGCAAGGGTAGGTGTGCTGCTGCAAACACTTCAAAACTGATCAGGCTTTTTTTGTGGGTGGCCAGAGGAAAGAGAGCAGTGTTATTGTCTCTGCCTGTGCTTGGCTCTGTGTTGCAGAAAACAGGTAATTAAATTATGGGACTGTTCAGGCACTGTGGGTTTCTCAGATGCCCTAGAAGAGATTGGTAGCAGGTTGCTATTAGAAGAACTGCTCCTAAAAATCAATTAGCTGATCACTGAAAGTGATAGTAAGAGAATGGGAGCCTTTTTTCCCAAAGGCTGTGGATGAAAAAGCCTGGGAACAGCTATGTTTCTGCAGGTGTCCATCTGGGCAAAGCTAAAGGAAATTGAATTTGGAATTGAATGCAGGAAACAAGGTCTGGGGTTCAATGTGGTTTCTGAGTATTTTGCAGAGAAGTTAACAAATAGTGGCTTTTAGAGACCTTCTTGAGATCAGATGGAAGGTGACAGCTGTGATTAGGAGGTGTGACAGACGGTCCCTTGGGAGTTTGAGCCTGGGCACCTTCAGAGAACACCGAGGTTCTCATTCAACACACGCCTGCGAGGCCTGAGGCAGCTGTAACTGGGATTGCAGACCTCTTCCGGAGCCAGTCTGAGCTCCATCAGAGCTGCAGGAGTAGCTGAAGTGAGCCAAAGATATGTGACTGAGAAAAGTGATATCTGAAATAATAAAGTGCTCTCCAAAAGTCCTCATGGTTAGATTATGAAGCCAACACAGCCAGTTCCTCTGGAATACTTATTGTGCTCAATGGGAATTTATATCAGATACTTCAGGCATAAGTGCCCAGATGAATTTGATTCCAAATTTAAAGAATGCTTTATGTAATCACTGGAATTCATATGGCCTCTGAATATTTTGGAGACTATAAAGATGCTGGGATATTCAGCTTTACAAGTACTATTGAACCTGTTGCAATCAATAGCAATGATTTTTGGCTTGGTGTTTGTTGCCCCTGTCTAAAAGTGGTAGAAGTGAAAATTATATTAGAGTTCCAAAACCTCTGCCAGGAATATGCCTCTGAATGTTTAATTTGCATTTGTTGCTGTGTTGCCTTTGTCTACGCATAATCTGCAGCAGATTCCTTTAAAAACAAATTCCCTTTATGTTGGAAAGATCTTGGGGAATAAATCTCATAACAGGGTTGAGAGTTAGTTCTACACAAAACTCTTTCAGAAGCCTTGTATTTGGGAAATCAGTGTCTGGGACTGGAACTCCAAAAGCAATTTTCATGATTTAAAAATAACTCTACTAAAGAGCAGTGGCTGTCAGAAACAGAGGCTGTGCAAGGCCTGGGAAGGGAAGTGTGCACAGGAACTGTGTGCCAGGAATGTTCCGGTGGGTGTCTTATCTTGGTTGGCTTTCTCGTCCTACAAGATAGAGACTTCTGTGTCAGAAATAAATATCATAAAATAAATAAAATTATAAAATGAATCTTATAAATTGCTGAGCTCTTTTTGTGCCAGCTGAACAAACATTTTGTAACACATGTTCTTGGTGTGATCAGACTGTATCCTGACAATTTTGGGATGGGTTGGATCAGCACCAGTCAGCACCTTCCAAGATCAGTCCCTGTGTTTGCATAGACCACTCCTGAGCAACTAAAGCAACAAAAACATTGATGACATCCTGCAGCAAGTAAATTAATAATATCCATAAAACAATCACATCTATTCATGTGTCCTGTCTTCCTAAGGATTCTGGTACCACTAATGAAAAAGCGATTAGGACAAGAGAATGAGAGCCGTGCTCACGTGAATGCTGCACTCCCAGTGTCCTGCAGATTTTAATGCTGCAGCTCTGAATCACAGTGGAAAAAACACTTTAAAGAAGACAGTGAGGTACTTGCAGTCTCCTGTTTCTGTACCTTGGAGCCTCTTCCCCTCTGTGAAAGTACTTAGAAAATGACCCTATAAACGGTTGTGAAGTGCTCAGAAACCATTGTTAATAAGGAATGTCTAAGTATATCCCCTGATGAAATTCCAGATCAAAACCATATGGAATATGGAGATGATTTAGATACACACAAAAAAAGTTTCATATTGACGCAATGTGAACTGAAGGGTCCTGTCCCTGTAGCAGCGAGCACGGAGAGAAAACCAACACAGATTTGGTCCAGGAAGAAAGGTGAAGAAGAAGTGTCTTTAATTAATTAATTCAACTCATCTTATACATTAGTATTCTAGCATGGTATGAGGTCATTGGACCTTAAGCCGTCCACCTCCTGAAGTGATTGGTCAGTTCTCCCAACACCCATTCCAAAATATTTCTCTAGTCAGTATCACAACAATTCTACAAACAATCTGCAGGTGCAAAATAGCAAAGTTAGTTTATAAAACCCATATCATTGTTTCTAATAGTTTGCATGGGAAAGGCAGAGCTCTCATGAAATGCTGCAGCCTCACAAGATGCTGCAGAAAGCTGGAAAGTTTCTCTGCTAAAGCTTTTTAGCATCCATAGGGTCCAAGTTCTGGCTGGCTCAAAACTGCTGTCTGCTCTGAAGTTTTCTCTACTTGTTTGTGTTTTATTCACTTAGAGGCTCATAGGATTTTTCCACCCTCTGGACAATGAGGGTTTCAGGCTTGTTCATGCACAACCCTGCCGTTTGCCGTTGAATTTACAGAGCAAAATCTTCTTGTCAAATTCTTCTTGTGAGGAAGCATGTGGATGGAACAGTGAGAAATTAATTAAATGGGAAGCTTATTTTAAAGATAAGGGAATGTGTACCTGACTACATTTGTAGTGTAAATAATGAATGCTATATCTGTAGTACAAACAATAATAATGCACAGCAGGCTGAGCTAGCCTGGGGGTCCTGTAAGAGCTATGCTCTGTGTGCATGTCCCATGGGAGCAGGAGAAACCAGCAGAGGTTCTGCATTTCATTAGAGCTTTAGACAGTTTTGTAGATCTCAGGCGTGCTGGGATAAGAGATTGGCCTTACATGACTTTCTCAGATGAGATGTAGTGTAAACATGTTTCTTTGGCTGGAGTTTTCACAATGTTTTCCATGATACTGGATGTTCCTGTTCGGATGAGCAGGCAGCTGGCAACTCGTGTGTGCTTTGAGCAAACACACTGCAAGGCATCCTCAGCCCTGCTGTAAACTGATATAGGTCAGGTGTAACAATGGTGATATTCTGAGGGAAGTAGATGGAAACTTTTTGGTTTGTTTTGTTTGTTTCTATCCACCCAAGATGCTACAGAGATTATGGCCTGCATTTAGGCAGTTGATGAAATATTTTCTTTAATACATGTTCTGAAAATCAGTCAAGCATTGCAGGATTCAGAATCTAGTGTCCTCCCTTTGCTCTCTTTTAACTACCTGTACATCTAATCACGAGAAATTTATGCATTTTTTGTTGTCCGGTATTAGCAGGATTTGCTGTGCTAAGAACAGCAGAGCAAGACCTGAAACTCAGGATTAGTTTAGGTAATTTCTCTGATTATTTGAAAAAGATAGTAATCAAAACCACCTTTTTTTCCAGCAGCAAGAGGAACGCACTGGCAACTTCTATCAGCATTTCACTTTTGTAGCAGACAGATGTAGAGGGAACTTTGCTATAGCTGCTGTACCTGCTTAAGCTAAAATCTTTGGTTATCTCTTTTCTTAGTTTTTCACACTCAAAGCCACAACGTGGAAGTTTCCACCACTGAGGATGTCCACAGTGCTAATGTATTCAGCACTGAATAAAGCTAAAACCCTCTCGATGTCTGTAACAGTTTTGTTCATTCTAAAGATTCTGTAATTAAGAAATCAATATTTAGTTCTGCTGGTACACATTGTTTGGGTTTCCCACTGCTCAAGAATATGGAATTGCTCAGTAGTGTTTTTAAATGATTGGAAGTATCAGCCTCTATTTTTTTTAAGAAATGATGATGAGGAATAATTGAAAATACATCCACATTTATATATAAATAACACCATAGTAGATGTTACAACTCTCCTTTAAACTTTCTATCAGTGACATATACTTTGGCTTTATTGCTCTGCTCCTTCCTATATGAATTCCCTACGCTTTCAAGGTTCAGAGGGTGGAATTATGCACTAACAGTGCTCAAGGGGCCCCTGCTAGTCTTTGATTATGATCTTTTCTGGGTCAGATAAATAATTCATATAATATTTCTCTGTGAAAAGAAATATGTTGCCTGTCATCTCCTGTCACCTTTTTAAGGTTTGTTTCAAGTCTCTAACAGGACTGAGGCCAGATATAAGTTCACTTGAGGATTAAACCTCAGAAAAAGGATAATTGCTAGGTTATATGAGCAGGCATCAAGTAAAAAGCATTCTTAAGTTGGATGTGTTTTCTGGAGCTTCAGCTATTAGACTGTGGAGCACCTTCTCATGGAAAGTGATGGAATATCCATTACACGAGGCACTTAAAATGCAATTGATCACTTCTGACGGGGAAAATATTATCACTGTGGGGAATAAATTTGCTCTGTGAAAGAGCTGTAGAGACAAATAAAATTTGTAACATATTTGAGGGAAGCAATGCATTTTTCATGCATCCTTTATCTGGTTGCTTTAGGCCATTTCATTACTCATAAGATCTTGTTCATGTTCTTCGGGATACAAAAGTTATTTGATGTAGATTCTATGTGTTTTAGATTTAAAAGGTCGTGTTTGATTTAATAAAAAAATGTATCAGTTTGCCTCAATTTTTAACTAAGTGAGGAAATCCATTTTCAGAAGAGAAAGTAATGTCGTAAATGTGGATTTGACCTGAACACTTAGGAACAGAAGGTGATGCCCAGGGATCCTGATCAGCTTTGCATTGGCTCATGGGGGTTTTGGGGTTTTTTGTTTTGTTTTTCCCCAGTTATGCTCAGTTTGCCTGTAGTACTTGGGACACAGAGTTCTCTGCTGTGCCCTTGCCTGTTGCCTCCTTTCAAAAGCAAAAGAGGCCACGTGTGGCTTGGCAGTCTCATGAGATTTCTTATCCTCTGAAATGATGTTCAAGGATAACTCTGGACAGGGATGAGGAGAACCTCCTTGTGCAGACATCCACAGCCTGAGCATTCCTGCCTGCAGGGAACAGATGAAGAGAGATGTTTGTCCAGCCCAAGACATGGCAATTCTTGCTGAAACTCTTGTCAAATAATGGACTTTTGTATGACTGTGGGAAAATCACCACTTTTTACTTCCCTGCCTACGTGGCCAAATCTGAGGAGAAACCTGTTAATCTGATTTACTCTGTACTAGAAAAATTGGACTATTTGTGTTCTTCTTCTCCTAGAACCATGGCCCTGATATGGAAGAAGGCTTTTGCTTCAAAGCAGTCATGCTTCACTCCTTAGCAAAAGAAAATAGTAGTTTAACTTCATGTTAAATCTCAGTATCCAAGCCTAAAATGATTTGGAACGCTTTTTATTAAATTGAATCAAATAACTGGAGTATAAATAATATTGCAGTACCAAGATAAAGTCTTGCTGTCTTTTGTTTGAAAATGAATGAATGTATGGAGGGTAATAATGTTAATATTTTCTGCACAGATAGTTGATGAGAACTGTGCTTTTCTTTCACATTCCAACAGCCTGGGAGAGATTAATTTCTAACATATCAGCAGGGATTACAGCACAAAAAACCACTGACATAGGAGGGGCATAGAATTCCTCTCTTTTTACATGGTATGGATATGACTGAATTGCAGATGAGGGACTGGAACTTTTTATTATAGCAGTGTGAAAAGGTAGATAGGGCTAAATTACTCTTTGAGGCACAGGTTTCACTAACACTGCACAATCACACAGAGAATGGCAATATAACTTGCAAGGGAACTATTAAGCACAAAGAAATTCATGTAGGGATAGAAAGGCCTGATCGTATCTGTAAGTACTTAATCTGTGGCAGAGCTTGAGACAGCTTAGACTGCATCTGGAAGAAAAGGAAGTGGGCTTTGAGATTATCTGTGTTGCGTTTTCTAAGGAGAACTCAGGACTATTTTTGAAGACTAAAACCAGTAGCACCTGGTTGGCACGAGCTGGAATTAAAGGTATCCTTAACCACAATCTCCAAAGAATTGATATGGGGAGAACTGTCAGTGTTTGCTGCATTCCTGGCTCCAAATAATTCACCTTGGTCTTAAATTCTTACTGTACTAGGAGGATGAGAAACACCTGCCATGAAATTTGCCCTGCCAGTTTTGTATTCTCTGAGAATTTCTTTGAGCTGGGAGAATCCTGTTGTTCTCAGAGAGGTTTGAGAGCTTTCTAGAGGTGTTCAACTACCACATCTTTGCCTCACGCCAAGCAAAATTGTGCTTTGCTGTTCCTTGCTCTCTGGCTGGACTGGGTGCAGAAAGAAGGTTCGTGTTGGAAACAGTAAAGGATGCTGTAGATCAAATCCCTAGTGATTCATTGAAACACGTGTGGTATGGAAAAATGAGAGTTTTTTGGCTATGACTCCCCATGTCTTTGTTAATTGCTTCAATGCCTGTACATAATTACAATTACCATCACTGTAAAGTCAACAAGCCCACTGGAGAAGCACAAATCTCTCTCTCTCTCTCCTGTTCTTGGGCCTCTCTTATACAAGTATTTTGTGTTTTATACCAGATATGATAATACTGTTTAGAAGACGGCAACATAAGGATGATGATATGGTTCTATTGCAGTCAGTAAATCTTCTGAATAGATCATTGGAATAATTTATACAAAAATGCAACAGGAGCAAAATAAAGACAAGCCTTTTTGCTTTATCAGAAGACAGCCAGTATATTACTGAAATCAAGTACCTTGACATCACATAAAAGAGGTAGCTTAGATTACAACTTTCTCCAATGCATTTTATTCAAAGCAGAATATTTCAATGAAATACACAAAAGTATTTTCTAGAACTGCTATCTGTGTATGTAAAGCACTATTGTCAAAAAGGTGTGAGCTAACAAATCAGTCTTAGGTGGAATGGCTGAGATGCCTTCACTCTTTAGAATACAGAATCCATTTTCAGAAGAATTCTGATCATTATCACTACACCACCATTACATATTTCAGGAGAAAAATGAAAACCACAGGATTTCTACCCTGTTGCAACTTTTTCTTACTTGTGTATTAGGTATGCTTCAGGAAGACTTTACCACATGGCTAATACATAATTTCAGAGCTTCACAGTGTAATCCAAAAGGCTTGAACAGTAAATTCACCCCCTGAGTTATTGTAATGTAGTTTTGCTGGAAGAAGCTGCCTTGCTGTGATGTTTAACAAAACCTAGACCAAAGAAACAAATAAGCCAAAAGGGGGAAAAAAAAAGAGGGGCTGCAGGTGGTCAGAGGTATTTCACAGGAGACCTATCTCCTTTTTTTTTTTTTTTAGTGTAGAGTCACTATTGTTTTTAAAGCTTTCTATAAATTTATTAATGGAGCAGGCCTTTAGTTTTTCCAGCAGTCAGTCATCTGTACATGGCAAAGCGCTGGGGTCTGGCCAGCACTCGTGGGTGCTTTTGAAGGCAGTGAGCTCTCTCTATGGCATTGTGTGTATTCTTCAGAGGACACCCTGGCATGGAGCTGGAGCCTGGAGTCAGCTAAATCTGCTCCAAACACATTGTGCTGGGAGGAGACAGGAGCAGCTTTTGGGAGAGGGATGAGCGAGCCCTTCACAGCTGGCAGCCTGTTCTGCCAAACCCACAGAGGAGTGTGAGGACCAGTGAGCTGTTCTGCAGATGAGAGCTCAGAACTATGACTGTCATTCAAGGAGAAAGATCAAAGCTTTTGGAGCAGGATTTTCTGACTGAAGTGAGAAGTTCCCATGGAGCTTGCAAATTCACACGTTTCTTCCAGGGAGCATTGTCAGTGTTCCATCAGGAAACTTGACTTCAGCAGAAACATGGAGGAATAATTTTTATGAGGAGGCCTCTGATGAAGAATTAAGCTACAGAGCTCCTCATCTACATGCTATGGAGCCATTTCTTAGCAAGCCTCTCATCTTTTACATTAGCTGTCACTGAGGCTAGCAATCCACTTTGCAGGATTTAAGATCAGGCCTGTTGGTAAATCAGCAGGCTAGATAACAAATTTTTATGCTTTCACCTATCGCTTGTACTGTCATCTAATTAACAATCTTATTTTGAAGATTCAGTTTGGAGCATTTTTTGTTTGTACATCTCTGGAACAATTGTTAGCCAAATTAGGGTAGTGCCACAGCCGGTGCTCTGGTTCAGGAGGTTCCTCTGTTTTTAGCCTTTTATTGGTGGCAGTTGAAAACCAGGTGTCCTTTATGAGAGAACACAATCTTACTTCTAATTTTAAAGACTGTCACTCAAAACCATGGCTTGTTATGTTCTAAAATCTATTCTCAGTTTTCACTTGCCTGAAAACATGAAAATAAATGAAACTGAAGAAATGTTAATTCATACCCAATCATGTTTAGCAGTTTGTTCACACTGTTATCAGTGCTTCTGTTTTAGGCTGAGATTCTGGGATGAAATTTTGTGGTGAAGGAATAAACTGTGTGTCTGTAGCACTGCAGGATAGCAAGATGGCTGGCAGAATTAATTACCTGTAGACTTTCTGTGCTATGTGATATTTTGCTTAGTAAAGACATATTGCTCAAGATCAGTGGCTGTTATGCAGTCTGTAGAAGAAGAAAAAACCTGAATTCTTGCTGCCCCACTCTTTGAAAAAATTATTCTTTGATAAAATTATTGGTGGCCCATGCATATGCTTATACATAAAACAGGTTTTCCTACAACCCATGATTCAACATTATCCTTGAAATTTAAGTTCTATTTACAAAATTTCATATGATCCTACCAAAAGAGTAAGTTAAAGGAATCACAGAATCGTTATAAAATCAAGAAGTACTGTGCAATTGATTTATTAACAAGCAGTACGTTTGATAAGTGATGTGCAGTCATAGGTGGAAAAGGACTGCTATTTATTTGGCTATTATTACCATATTGTAAGAACTAGGCTGTGCTCAAAAATTAATTACTGCTAGAATTTACAGGTTTTGGGTTTTATTTCACTTCAATCAGGATGTCGTTCTGTGCAATTAATTTTATTTAATGCCTGCTTTCAATATTTTCACACTATTTTCTTTGCACACTATTTTCTTTGCACACTATTTTCTGTTTGAACTCACAAATTGTCTTTTCAAAATTTCTCAGCCGTAAATTAGGGATCAATGATTTAATAGACTTAGACACATAAAAATAAGATGTGAATACCTTAAATGCACTTTTAAATTATCTGACAGTCTTCATCTCTGCTGGTTTCATTGATGACTAGGTCTGATAACTTATTAGATACATCTTCAAAAGGATTTGAAATTGCCTTTTAATTCACATTCTAAAATTATCAGTCACTTTTCTGGTTTATGAAGAACATGTTCAAATGGCAGCAAACTGTAAATATATAAAAGAATGTTATTATATGTTTTAAAAATTGAACTAACCAATAAAGTAAAACAAAAAAAAGTAAAGGCAAACCATGAGTTCAATAGACTAAAGAGGAAGACAGCTCTCCTGTCTAACAGCTAAGAGGTGAAAATGTGTATTTTAAAATGTTGGATATAATTTATCTTGGAACATATGTCAGTTTAGACAAGATGACACATCCGTTAAAGAGAATATCCAAATTGCTGCTCACAATATTAAAGTCACAGCTCTGTTCCAGCATATCTGTTTAATATTTTCCCTGAATAATATTTCAAGGAATATTATGCCCTTATTGATGGTGCATGCACTGGTTTATAGCTCTGGTGTCCAGGCACTTGGCCTTCATTGGGAAAATTTGTTTTGATCAGGTCTTTCCTGTCAAAGAGGAAAATATTTGGTCTCTGGCTTCCTGCATATGTCTGATATGGATAGGCAAGAAGCAAGTAGGGATCATAATGTTGTATACTTTTACACTTTACTGAATTTTTCATAAACCTCTATTTTTATGCCTTCCTGAGCTGTTTATTACCTATTTGGTACCTTACTGAAACTTCCTGCAGCTTCTGCTAATAAGTAGAATAGTGTTTGAATTGTAGACTTTGGCATGATCGTGATTGTAAGCACTGAGTGCTGCCCTTCAGCGCTATTTGGGGTACCAGAAATGGGTTAGTCACAGCAGCAGAGACATTTGGTTTGATCATTAAGTAACATGCACACTAATGTGGAGTGAATTATTTTCTGTGTTTTTTTAATAATTCTTGCTGTTAAACAAACAATTGTGTGACGCCGTTGCTAATCATCTTCTGAGATTCTATTTGCACTTCAAAATTAATTGTAGTAAAATCAGGACTGTTTTCCTGCATAGGATATCAAAAGATTTTGTTACATGACATTTCTGCGGAGCACAAATGGAAAGTTTATCTGTATTTGTCCTAATTAGGATTATTTCTTGAGACCTGTTCTTTGCATATTCAAATCAGAGCATTATGACCTACTGGCCTGTTTTAAAGAAAAGAAAATATGATGGAGTTTCCATTACACTGAAAACCTATCTAGAAATACGTGTTTCTTCTGTTTATATTAAATGATATGCAAAGATGGATTGAAGCTAATTGGCTTCCTTTGAGAAGTAGGTTCAGACGATTAAAGGAAGGTGTAAATTATCAGAAATACAAAGACTTTTGGTGCATCTAACAATCAGGCATAGCTCATTTCATCTGGAGTGTTAAAAGCACATAACTGCTTTTAGCCTGGGTGATTAATCTCTTGAGGTTTCTGTTTGGAAGCACAGATTCTTTCCGAAGACCTTGCTAATAATAGCATGCCATTAGATCCACACCTCAAAACAGAGATGGAGGTTAAAAAGTTATTAGAATTATTTCCCTGCACCCCTTAATGAAGGCAAGATGCATAGATATGAGGCATAGAAGGCTTCAGAAATTCAGAATTCAGCTTCAGTCTGTATAATCAAGCAGAGAGTAGTGTCAAATCAGAAGGAGAGTGTTTATCTGATGAAACACACTCCTCTCCACAAATCGTTGATTACTCTTTTCTAATGAGAGCTGACTTGGGATAATAGCCAAGAAAAAACACTGTTTTCTTCACTGAAAGTTTAAATAAAAGCAAATGTCTTCATTCAAATCCATTTATGGTGAAAGAAAAATTAATTTTTATCATTGCAGTATCAGAAAAGTTTGAAGAGAAAAAAAAGATTTCTGTGCTAACTGGTGGTATTTTTTAATCTAGTGATAAAAAGTCAAAGCTGAAGACTTTCCTTCTATAAATTCAGTTTAAAATATCAGAATAAGAGCTATTCCTCCATAATCATTACTTTTGGACACACAGTTATATGTATGGGCTGAAAAAATACAGACAGCATGAAGAATTATTTCACCAGCTGACTACATTGCTGAAACTCCAAAAGGTTCAAATTGAAGTGTTTGAAAACCATCCTGTAGGCTAATTGTGTTTCCTCAAGCCCCAAGGGAACACATGATGTCTCCATGGCAACTGCTCTTTACTTTTTTATTTAGAAAAGTGTTCATGCATCATACTTGTCATATTGTCAGGTATAGGGAAAACATAATACTAGAGGATTTTAATAGTCAGAAGCTTTTCCTTTTGCAGTATTTCCCTTAGTGTGGATATTACAGTTGTGTTTTCTCATCTTAACTTCATTTTCATAATGAAGTGGTCATTACATTTTATTTTTGCACTGCAAAACACTTACCCAATAACAACAAAAAAAAGATATCTCATTTTCTTGCATTATTGCAGTGGCAATTCAGCAGATTTGAGCTGCCCTTCATTTGTGTGCAGGTTTCATGTGAGTTTAGCAGAGGTACCAGAGCTGTGGTAGGGATTGACATTGATACCAAATCCGAGCATGAGAAACAAGATTCTTTTTGTTTTTTTAATCCATACCATGTGATTGGTACCTGGCTACTTCACTGACTATAGACTGGTGCAGAATTAGGATTAATATACTGAAAAGGGAACCCAAGTTACTGGGAGTGAATAATGTTGAGGCTGGCATATTCAGGGGATGAACACCTAGAGTCTGTATTTGCCTTTCAAATGAGCTCACAAAATGAATGCAAACAACTCATTTTACCTCTGTAACTCAGTTCCTGCATCTGCAGGTGGCATTAATGATTTGTTTTTCCAAAACACTGCAACATCTGCACTTTTGAAAAGAGATGAATTACAGCTCAAGGCTTTTTCCCCTTGCTGAACACAAACTGACTTGCTTTCTGGAAATATTTTGCCATCGTCAGTCCTTGCCTATTAGTGTTTATTTGCACTGATGATCCCAGGGCTCTGTGGCCATTTCAGTCACCTGCACAGCTCCTGCAGTTGCAGTCATTCTAGAGACTTACTCAGCAGTTTCAGTTTTACCTGCTCATTTTTGTCAACACAGTGTTTTTGCTAGGGCTACAGAGTTGTATTTCTTTGTATTTGACCAAGACCTGATTGGAGAACTCCTGGCCAGCTGTTGCTAACTATACTTTAACTCACAGCTGGAATTGTGCCAGGACAGGCAGGAGATCTATTTAACCTGTTGAGTTTCCCTTCAAACCTATTTCTACAGCTTTCTGGTACTTTTCAATAAGGTGTAATTTAAAAAAATATTTTTTTTTCTTACTATACTGACAGATTTTTTTCCCTTCAAACATTTGAGTTTGAGGTTTGTGTGCACGAAACTCCACTTAATGACGGGCTTTAAAGCAAGAATTGATTTAGATGTTTTATGGAATTGAAGTCTGTCCTCTCAGTGTCCCATTCTGGCTCTTCACCCTCTCCTTGAGAAATATGAGCCCAGCATGGTGATGACTAAACTATTGTTGTGGTGGTGTTTTGATGCATCAGTGAGGAATATTTTTAAGAACATTTCCTATTGTTTCAATTAAGCTTCAATAAATCAAGGAACAGCAAAACTGCTGTGTGACCTTGACCAAAAATAACACACTTCAATGACCTAATATAGAGGAAGCAGTCCCCGGACAGTTTAGAGAGTATAAATTGCTGGTCCAGAATAACAACACAGTAATGATCACACCTATAAAGAATTTATAGTTGGTTTTTATAGAAAATATACAAACAACACCCTTGCCCCAGGAGTGCAACAGTAATAATGAATTTATCAGTGGCATCTGGTCAATAACAAACTGCCAGTCTAAGTTCTAGCTTGTACTGATAAGAACTTTCTGTCTCCTGTGCTAGAGAAGAATAGTGGAAGGCAGATTCAGACACGCGTTGTGTGCCAGCTGATCCAGGCATTTAGCTGCTTCCATTCAAACAGGTAAACAACTTGCCTGTGTTTTTTATTTGCACAACAAACACAGTCATAAATGTGTACATTGCCATGAAACTGAACACAAACTAGTTGTTACCAGTTGGCAGGAGAGAAAACTATTGGCTTAAAACATGTTTGTTGTGGTCTTTTTGGATTTTTTTTTGCCAATAGCAGTAATAAGCAAGAATGTGCTGTAGGGTGACTGCATCCCATTCATAATGGCATTGCTTTTTCCAAAACCTAATAGCAACAGCCTTGATGGTATTTCCTTAAAGTCTACCTTTAATATCACCAAAGAGATGAGCTGTAATGTTCTAGGAATATTACAAATACATAATAACAGTCCCTGCTTGAGACTCTCAGACCTTTTTCATCTAGTTGTGATTTGTTCATACGCCTCACTTCTCACAGCAGATATTTCGTATGTTTGACATCTCCATCTCTGATCTCTTCCTTTAGATCAGGAGCACTCAGACCTAAGGCTTCAGCTTTTGTTTTTATAGGAAAAAATAAAGCATGATCTGCTGTAGGAGTTTTTGGGCCTCCTAAAGAAGCCCAAACAGAACACGGGAGTTGCAAGCTCTTTGTCAGATGGGTAATTGTAAAAACCATAATTCTGACTGCACACCTCCTAAAGACTCGTGTCTGCAGGCAGAAAACCTGGTAGGTAAAATCTGGCTGCTTTCTGGCTTGTTCTCAGTACTAAATAACAATAGCACAATATAATAATAGAGAATCTGCTTTCAGAATTAATAGTCATATCCACTTCAGGTATTTTTAGTGATCCTAATGGCTTCTATGTCTATAGAAATGCTGGGGTTTATGCCTTATATTACAGAGGATGTTTCCAAAATGAAAGGAAAAATTAAATTGCATAAAAATAAGTGAAAATGAGAAGCATTCCAGAATGCATAATCCTCTCATAGTAGCAATTTTAACTGCTTTGGTGAAAGTCCAGCCCCAGAAACACAAACATTGACTTAAGTAAGCATTTCAGGCATGGCTCTTACACTGTGCTGAGCCCTCTAGGCTTAATTTGAAACAAATAGAAGCTGAGTAGTTGATGTAAATCTCTCTTTCTTGAGTGATATTTGTATCAGGTAGGATGTTTCAAATTAAGAATATGGATACCAATTAAAACATAAATATGCAGGGCACAAGGAGGAATGATCGTTGACCAATAATGTAAATGTGAATTGATGGGATTTGAGTCAGAGACATTGTACAAATCAAAATCGTACTAAATAGGAGTACAACTTCCTTTTTTTTCCAAGCAAAAACTTCTGTGGATTGCAAGCAAACAGCACTAAACTTTGGGGCAGTGATTGTGGGAGAGTTGTGAAAGGTGGGAACAGGAAAATGCAGAAAATGGAGAACAAAGGGTTACAGTTTCTGTTCTTCACCACTTTATTAGCTCTCCATTCCTTGTGTCCAGGTACTAAAATGATAAGACAATTTCTATGATTTCCATTAATTGACAAATAACCTTAAAAAGACTTGTTAATGTTAGGTTTAAGAGGAAGCTTATGGAAGAAATGTGGTTATGTGGCAACATCTGGATGTTAGCTTGGAAACAGAACCCCTGAAGGACCTTCAATATTACTGCCATACAATATCCCATAAAATCCATGGGTGCAGAAGTGCCCGGGATTGCAACCAAAGACAGGGAAGGAGCAGTAGAAATAGATTCACTCATAAGATAAAAAAAAATCTGGTTTCCATAAAAAGACATCAATTTTAAAAAATGGCAGCAAAGGAAACAGAACTCAGAGAAACAGATTGCTTTTTATGGCTGTATTTTTAGCACTTTTAACGGGTGACAATTACAGTGGAAAAACAGCTTCTCTAGTACATTTCTTCTCAATATTATTTGTGTGTGAGTACAAATATACAGGGCTAATAGTGAAAGATTTTTAGCATGACATCAGTCATTTAATGCATGCATCAATTCCCATTTAAACTTTATTTGATCATGTCTTTTAAAGCTCCATTTCTCTAGAAAGGTAATGAAAGATTGTTTTTTCACTAGTCACAAATATCATCTGCTAATTTAAACCTACCTGGGGTTGGTTGTTGTGTACCTTAGAGGCACATAAAAGCTGATATTTTCCATTCTCCTTTTTGGTAAAGAGATAAGCATATTTCTCCTGATGTGCCTGGGGATGAAATGGAGTATCAGAAGACCCAATTGATCCCACATTCCTTTGAAGGTGCCACAATATCCTGATGTAGGTCAAGGTTTCAGTACCACAGCAGAGTCCTCAGTGCAAGATTTGCACATTTGCACTTTTCACTTCTGAAATGTTCTTCTTTGCTACTGTAGATACATGGATTAAACAGAGAATATTAAGAAAACTTGTTCCTCCTGTTTACCAGCCCAGGAAGAAGCCACTCACATGCACACACATTTATTGTATGCAGTCCAGTCAAACCAAGTAAGTAATGAATTTGATTGAATCAAGAATAATGGAAACTATAACATTGTGCTTTCTTAGCATCAGAGACCATGGAAGCTGAGGGAATTTTCCAGGAGAAACAGACTGGAGATTTTGATGCAGGTTAATTTTTAGAACCAATACAGGCTGCATAAGTCATAAACTAAAGCATCATTTCATAAACAGCAATTTTAGTTTATTAGGTAGAGTAGTTTAATTTTGGCATCCTGAAATAACAGATGAGACACTTTGCTCCATTTTCATTTTCATATGTATTTATATGGCTCTGCTTTTTTTGTTTCATTTGTTTTGGAGCCTTTGCAGATCTTCTTTGACAACCCATTAAAGCTGTCAGGATTTTTTTCTACATCATTGCCTTTAATTCTAGTCCTGTCTCATTTTTTCCCATCACATTTTTCCTCTCCTCTCCATCTCTCTTGCTGTTGTCTACTTTTTTCTTTACAGCCCTCTTGCTGCTTTGCTTTCTTATTCATTATTTGAAGTAAAACTTTTTCCATATGATGAAGAATCACAGGCATGAATAACATGATATATTCTTTCCTCAAATACAGATGTTTATCCCAAATTGCGGGCAGGAGCTTCTGAGTAACGTAGTTTAAGAGTATCTGCTGAATCCCTGTAGTTTCAGCAGAACATTGATTACTTCTCTGATAATGTTGTTCAAACTTAAAAAGACTGTCAGTAACATAGGAAAGATAAAACAAGTGGAAGACCACTCTGAATTTGATGAGAGGAGAAAGCACACTGGAACAAAATAAAATCCCTTAATAGCAAAGGCTTGTAAAAATAAACAAGGCTAAAAGCTGGGGGTGTATTTATTGTGGCATGTGTTGCAGAAGCTCAACACTTCAGTATTTTTACTCGTGATCTCTTGAATAACTGGGAAATACATCAAATAAATGCTGTTTATATATAATATAGACAGAGAGATAGATTTAAAATGTCTAGAGCCATGGGAGCTATTTGCAATCACACCCCTGAATTTGTTGCACTTAGATGGGACAAGATTTTCAGAAGTAATGAGTAACCTTGAGTGTCTACATTCTGATGTCACAAGGGGACTTGCTCTAAGCTCTTGCTGTAAATTATATTCATCTCTTTCCCTAAATGTATTCCCAGCTAGGCACCAAAAATAGAAGCCTGCTGAATCAGTAAAACCTGTTAATTTTGCTTTAAAAGGAATTCTTACAGAGAAAATTCTCTGTAAGAAAATTCTCCTCACCTGGGGCCTTCTGATGGAGAAGGGTCAGGACAAGGGGTTTCATAATGAGACTTTGGGACTAGTGAGAAGAATCAGCGGCACTATTAATTACTGCTCCTTCAGTGGTGTCCCTGTGCTGGCTTGGCAGGATAGGGGCAAAATGTTTCTATTTAATAATATGTTGTCAGTGGGTAAATGGACAGCAGACTGTGCAGTGCAGTTTTCACAGGACTGCAGAGCAAGTTGTCTGAAAGCACAAGGGAGTTAATCGCAGAATGACTTAATAATGACAGAGCTGTTCTCATCAGGCTGTGTGATGAGTCCCCTTTGCTGGCTCCTGAATGATAAGTCATTTGGAAAGTTATTAATACAGGGCTGAACACTGTCATTCCAGTCTCTGCTGGGCTGAGGCAGCAGACCTTGGAACTGTTCATCCTGGAGAAGAGAAGGCTCTGGGGAGCCTTTCAGCAGCATTCCTGTGCCTAAAGGGGCTACAGGAAAGGTGGGGAGGGACTTACTACAAGGGTTTGTAGTGAC
>VZTH01013442.1:291668-322150 GCA_013397815.1 Aleadryas rufinucha
CTTTGTCACAAGTAATTACCCTTCTTGTAACAGTTCACAGCAGGTGCCAAAGGAGAAAGGAAATTAAAACAGAGCTGTAAATGCAAATCTCCTTTCTTTAGAGATCCTCTCTCTTAGGGACAACAACATTAGAGTTTGCTGTGCCTTTGGTTTAAATAAAACTTCCAGAAGATATTTCTCAATTAATTGTTGTTATTTGGGCAGTTGGATAGTTGTGTCTGTTCTCCGGAATCCTCTGGGATTCTGCCTTTTATAAACACAGTTCTCTCACCTGTCTATTTGCTCTCTGTGTGGCTGAACATTACATTAGACAAGTGTCAGAATGTTCTGACATCTCAGGCTGTGTTATGGCCTCAAACATTTTATTAAGGTACTTATTCAAACACTTGAAGACATCAAATGTTTGATGTCTTTAGGAACAGACATGAGTAGCTATTGATTTTGTGATTTGCTGTCACCTTGGATTTTGCAGCATTCATCAAAAGTGTTTCAGGCCTGGCCATAACTATTAACTCATTAAATTGAAAACTGGCAACTTATTCTATCATATCCTTACATTCTGCAGCAGCCCTTACGTCCCTACAAGTTTGATCTGAAGAAAAAATACACACCTTTGTGATGGAAATGTTATTGCTGTGAGGTGAGTGGCAGATGAAATGTGAGTAAAGATTGAAACAGCTCATTATAGCCTTGTCTGTTGGACCTGGGCTTGCTGGGAGAACTTATAGGTGAAGAATGAGAACAATTGAGCCCATCTGTCCAGTAAAAATCACTGAGGGAAAGAGGATGAGGGAAAGATTTTTAGGAAAGGAGGAGGCAAAAAGGCAAATATCAGAAGTAAAAAAAAAAAAAGTAATACCAGTAGACAAGTAAGATGAAAATCTATCAGGCATATATCTAGATGCAACTTGGAAGTTATTTCTACCTGCAGTGGAATTTCCAAGGCAAGGAGTCTCAGATCCTGTCTGAAAAGCTGCAGAACTTTGGAAGGTTTAGCTGAAATGTACTGTTCTGCCTTGGCAGGGTGAGGGCAGAAAAGGGAGTGGGACAGAATGGCACTCCAGTTCTCAGGCAGGTTGGAGGAATTGAAAATGCAATTTAGCAGAGCCCCACACCCAATCATAAAGATACTCCAATAAAAGGAAGGATATATATATTTTTTTGGGCGATTTCAACCTATTATTTGGAACTATGAATTTTAATTTAAAGTGGATTTATATTAAGAGTAGGAGGAAATAGTTTCCTGTCCTTCCTCACCAGGAGATGATACAGCTCCAATGTCATATTGGGAATTGCTCTTTCTGTTTCAACCCACTTTAACTTTTCAAGTAGTTTAAGTAGTGTAGAAAGAGAATAATCTTGGGACATTTACAAACAATTGGGTAAAGATGCAAGAAATGAATAATTTTGGGGAGATCTGACAGAAACCTTAGCTACCAACAGGAAAAGTTATTTTACTTACTGGCCAAAATTATACCTGTATTTCTAATTAGTTCAGGCATAAGCCTTACAGACAACTGTAGTTCCTGTAGCTCTGAAGTTCCTTTGCCATTAAATTTAAAAGAAGTTTTATGTCTCTGTAAGATTTCAGTAATGGAATTCAAAATGAAGCAGAATATCTTTAAAAAGGTTATTTGAACTTCACAATTATTGCATGTTGTTTCATGGCCTGCCTAAGTTGGAAGCTGGTGAGACTCCTCAAGGGTACATGAAGAGAGGGGGCCAGGGCAAACTTAGCAAGGATGTTCTGAGGACTTACTGTTCTTTTCCTGAAATGTGGTCTATATTAAACCCCTTTGAACTGAAAGTAAAATGCCAACATGTTTGGAGAGCTGAGGTTTTGAAGTAAGGAAATACCAGTATCAAAGGTTGTTTCCTGGCAGAAGCAAGAGGAATTTCTACCGGAACAGTAAATATTTGGACTTGAGTTTCACTGAAATACAAAAACTGATTGATGAGTTTGGACTTTTTTCTAAGCTATGTGATCATTCTTCGAATGTTATCCAGGTTTTTTTAAATATAATTTTATGTTGGGAACTATATTTTCTTTTCTTTTTTTTAAAGGCAAAAGTTATTGAAAAGGGCCGGAACCGTTCCATTTTGAAAAGATGGTTTTTAAACTGTATTTCATTTTTGGGAGATCTAATGTAGCTGAACTCTATTAATCTATTATTTTAAAACTGTTTTTGTGTCAGTTAGCAGGATATAAATCATAGGATTACAGTAACATTCTTGAAACAGAATTCGGGCTGCTAAAGTGAACATCACAAAACTTTATAAAGCTTCAGTATAGAATTTTGTTGTTAAATTAAGAATGGTTTCTCCAAAAAAATATTTTCATTGACAGTTTTATCTTTGGGTAAGGATCTAACACTAGTTGGCTTATTGACATTTCTGACACTTCTAAATGATTCTTTAATATCAAACAGCTTTAATCAAGCTCTTCAAACCAATCTGTTCAGGCACTTCCGATGTCTTGGAACATTCACAGATTTTCCTACATATGCTGGTATTGGAACATGAATTCACTGAATATTTTTTGACAAGTTATTAAGTGGTTTAAGGCCATGACCTTTTGGATGGTGTGGTGGGCTAGATTGAAGTGTGTGGTTAATTAATATGGAAATGATAAATGCATAAGTGCACCCAGAGAATTTTGTGATTCGGTTTAAATGGCAATGTTAGAATACCAATCAGAGAGATAAAGCATGTGTTGCTTACATTAGAAGCCTCTGTTAGGGCCCATTGTGACAAATTTCAGTGACAATATTGTCAGAGGTGAATGCAATCAGTTCTCAGAATAAGACATTTTGTGATTTCCTTCCCTGGAAAGGTAACTTTTGGAGTCACCAAGCTTCCCGACAGGATCCTGTGTTTAGAAGCAGAGTTGCAGCCCTGTTCTGTGCCTCTGCTCCTTTCTGAAGTACTGATTTCTCTGTAACAGCCCATGTCCTCAGCTCTTCAGGGACATCCCTGCACTCCCACTCCTGTCACTTCAGGCACTCCTCAGGCTTTGCTGTGTCCTCACCAGCCATTCCCCCTGCGGGAAGTCACAGGCAGCAGCCAGGAAAGCTCCTTACTAACAAGGTACCTCTCTTAATTTTCATCTCACCACTGATTAGCTGTGCAGGATTACAAGGCTTCTCAGGTTTAAGGCTATGCGGGGTGCCGTGCTGTTGATCAGGCTTTTCCAGGGAGGATTATCAAACTTTGGCTTCTCACTTGGAGTCATTAACAGGCGATTGCAATAACTGTCCCTTTTTTTCAAGTCTGTAGGCTACATATAACGACTTAAAGGATGATTCTGCTGGAAAAGTGTCGTGAAAGGAGAGATGTGTGGGCCTGTTTTGACAGAGGAAGAGGCTTTTGCTTGCTTATTAACGAAGAAATAGAGACATGTAAACCAGTATTTTTGACAGACATTAAAAGCAATTTTGAAGTTCATACACCTCCTCTGCTGGGGTGTATTCTATGGTGGGTTATGGGACAGAGAGGGATAATTAGCACTACATTCACTGCCAGGGGCAAAATGCCTATAGATGTGTCCTTTGTTAATCTTCCATCTCCCATTACCCCAGCTCACCTCCAGAAAAACAGGAGTTTACCCAGGGCCTAAAGGTGTTCCTATTATTATGGATAGTAGCAATTTCAAAACTACAGGGCTGTTAGGCCCGTTCTCATTTCTTTTCCATGTGTCTGTGATATCAAATAGTCCCAAGAAGAGACAAGAACTAAATTAATTTCTTAGTGGCATGAAATATTGTTTTGTGCCTTATGTTACATGTCAGAAGCCCTTCATTATTGTGGTATGTGCAAGCAGGCCAGATCTTCCAAATGAGGAGAGACTGAGCTTATCCCTAGACACAGAGAGGCTCTCACTTAATTAGAAGTCATGCACATGTAGGACTCTTGCTGATGGATATGTAAGTTCAGCTGGTGTGAAAAAAAAGACAAAAGGACAAGAGAAAAGGACAAGAGTGTTGCCTTTTTGAGTGCAGTTTGGGTGGTCATACCAGACATATCTGTACTCTTCTCCATTTGTTTCCGGGCTCTGCCAGGGGACCTCTGGGAATTTCCTGGAGCTGTATGTCAGGTGTTGACAGGAGGATTGCTAATTTTGCCAGCATGACATGCTAAATACTTATTTTGTTAATTGAACACAATGCCACTTGATAGAAGCACTTCTGTAGCTTCTTGATTTTCTTCTTAATATTAAACATGGATGAGATTCATCACTGATATGTCAAATAATCTTTCTGTCATAATGACTGTGGACATGGGATGAAACATGAGGAGGTTTCAGTATCCAAACTCCCAAGTGATGTGTGAGTGCTGTAATGTTAAAAGCTTTGTCTCTCTGGCCTCATTTATTCTATCAAAACACATTATCTGTGGAGAAAAACTGAGCAAGAAAGTTTCTGAAGTGTTTTCTGGCTTTCTGAATAATGAATTGACCTTTAATATTTATTAAATACAAAACAGTAATAAATTACAATTGCACAATTTCTTACAGTTTTTATTAAGATCAAAACTTATTTGTTCAGACTAGATTTATATAAATAAATCACAGTACATTTTTACTTGTGTTTAGAAGATTGTAATACATATTACAAAATTAAGAATTTTTTTGTCCCTCAAACCATCACTGCGAAAGGAATCATGCATTATTTCTACTAAACGAACAAAATGCCCACCTAATTGAGAGAGCCTCGATACAGGTATGGCACTACTCTCCAAAATTAGACATGAAACATAGAGATACCAGGACTATTTATTGAACAAGAAATAATAATGTATAGTACAATGTTCATGTGTTATCAAAACCAAAAATATAGCAAAACAACACACCTCTCTTCACGCACCTTTGCGATGGGGATTAAAGATGGCAGCTGGCCAGCATGCAACCAAGTAAAACATCTCAGTTTTACAATGTCTACGTTTGAGCAAAGGAAGGAGGAACTAAAGAGCCCAGACAAAACAAACGAAGAGCCCAGATGTTAACAAGTCCTCCCGTCACCTTCCCTCTGTGCCGCGTGCGCTGCCTTCGCTCAGCAGGTGACGCCTTTCCTGGGCAGCGCCACCATCGTGCCCTTTGTGGGCCTCCAAGGAGATGGATGTGCTCCCAGAGAACTGCAGGGCCCTGGAGAACTTCCAGCTGTGGTTCCTTGCCCAACCCACTGTATCAGGAATGAACTGTAAACACAACTCTTGGAACTGCTCAGCCTTGGGTGCTGCAGTGCCACTGGAACACAGCTGGCACCTGGCACAGGCTAGCTCACGTGCTGCAAGGCTGGCACTTCAGCTCTGAGTTACGGCTGCACTAACTGCAGCGAGATTCGAGGTGATGCTGGCACCAAGTCTGTCCTGCTGCCGTTTTTCACAGCACAGGGGGCTTCTATTAAATTCTACAATATTGTGGATTACTTTCTCTGCATCCTTTTCTTTCCACTAGATAAGGAAGCCATTGTTTTCTGTCTTGATACTGAGATGCAATCATTTGGCAATGCACTGTTCTAAAGGAAAAAAGCATTTAATCGATGGCACTTCAGATGGAGTCACCTGATCCATTTTTTTTGCTTCTTTCTGTTCAAACAAAACGTATTAACAGCAAAGTCATTTCAGATGGATTTCTAGCTGGGTCAAACAGATTTTTCAACTGAATTTCCTGGTCCTGGTTTATTGTTTGTTACTTTTAAACCAAAAGATATTTCAGCTATTTTTTATTTCAGTTGCAGACATGTCCCCTCAGTGCTCGAATGTTGCTAGGGGATAAGCATATAAATCAATATATCTCTTGTGTCTCTGACTTTGGGTGCTCAGGTTAACATAGATACATATCATGTTTGGTGTTTAAAACACATGAATGAAACCAAACCAAACTAAACCAAAAAATGAAAACAATCCAAAAGCCCCCTCAACAACCATCCCCTCAAGCCAAGAAGGGTGGACTGAAATAAACTCTTCTTTTTCATTCTTTTGCACTGCCCTTTGCTGTTTCATTTTGCATCGATTCGGGAGTTCCCCCACCAATGGTTAAATTGGACCTCTGTGTAACAAGAGTCTCACATGTACTGCTTTTGTGTTTTATGGATCTGCTGGCATGGAAAACTGAGCCATGCAATGGCCGGTAAAAACAGTTTGAGCACTGGGTCTTTTATGCTACATATTGGTTTTCTGTTCTGGTAGTCCCTGCTTCTCCAGATTGAGATGGATGTTTGTTTATCCATTGCCAGGGCTATTTACATGGAAAAGCAAAACAAAAGAAAACAGCAATGCTTTTAATGTCTTGTGATTTCAGTGGAAGTAGATAAAGAAATATTTGAGCACTCAGCTGCAGAGGAGTCGCGGCGTGAGTGTTTTGTCATGGGAATATCAGGCCACTGTCCGTGGTACTCGGCCTCAGTGTCAGTAGCTTGGAAGGCTTTCCCATTGCCACTCACTGCTTTTTCACAGAACATCATCTGACACAGTGGCTTGTCATGGAAAACTAAAACTAACAATTTAATAGCACATTGTTAAAGAGCAAAATGGGATCGAAATCTTGCTGAGATGCATTTCTAAGGGATTTTCTCTTCTATTTTAGAGTTACGATACTTGTCAGACACTGTAATTATGCATTCACGGCAAATAAGAAAACAAATGAGGGTTTCAGCTTTGAAATCATTCTTGTGAGTCTACTGCTAATTTACCTCTGAGAATCACAGTTCAGAAAAGAAAGATTGAGCAGTATCGGGACCATAGTTTTCCCTGGGTTTCCAGTTGGGTTTGTAGCAGAATTATCTATTCTCTGCTCCTTCCAGCAGGCTGTTGTTTTATTGTAAAACAGTCCAAAGACAGCAGCAGTCTACTGGCCAACCAGAACCAGAACATGAAAACATTTCAGGTCTAGGGAATATAATCGGTTAAGTGGAGTATAAAGGTGAAGAGTGAAATATCCAAATATAGAAAATATCTATCATTCCATAGATGCACTACTATGATAAGGCAGGTATTTGCAAAAAGCACATAGTAATGCCACAGCCTGAGTAACAGTTTGCAAGTCATGAGCAAAAATTAGGAGAATTCAATAAATTTAGGTGGTTTTCCTCATCTCTAAGCCTTTGAAGTCTGCTGGATTCAACTTGAAATGCTCACTGTCACAGAGATTTCTTTCCCTGTTTCAGTAGAACTCTGATCAAAATAATTCTTTTGATGCCAGACCCTTGAGCATTAAATGAACTGAGTATGGTAATAAAATAAAAGAACTGCAACCCACTGGCAATTATAATGATACCACTTTTCAGCTGATGTCCCTTTGAGCTGCTGGGGACAAATCCTAGAAAGGCTCCTCCGTGGACATCGACTGAGCTTGCTGTGTGGGTGTTTTCCCCTGCCCAGGAGTTTCTGTCACTCATGTTGCAGTGGGAAGCGTTCCCGCTTTGCATTCCAGTCAGGGACGCATGTAGAATGATTTGTCCAGGAAACCAGAGACCTCCACTCCAAAGGAAGAGCTCCTCCTTCTTTGCTCATGCCCATCTCCCCTTGGTGACTCCTGGGAGATGAGCCTGGGTAAAGAGCACAGGATTCTGCCCAAGGTGAGGCTCATGCATGAACAACCTGATAAAAAGCTTCAGCTGAAGGTGCAGTGAAACAGTTTTGCCATGGCAACATTATTTTCATTCTTTTGGAAATGCCCAGTGGTTGCCTTCCTGAAACTGTGCTTGGGCAGGTTTGGAAGAGCTGTTTAGTTTGCCAGGTATGCCCTTGCCTGTGGCAGCTGTATTCTCCACAACATGGCAAGAGATTTTTGAAAACCACTGTGCTTACAGGAATTCTGATTTATAACTGCAGCACACATTTACAACAGATCCAAGATCTCCTGCAAGTTCCAAGCTATTCTTTACCCACAAGTAATTCTGATTTTGTGGAAGATCCTCATCGACAGGTTATAAAACTAATTTTTCAGATTCAAGGCCAAAATTTTAGATATTTCTTCGATCAGTGCATGCATATTTGTGTCAGCAAAGTTGCAGATCCAAATTGCTTGGTGAACATTCGTCACATACAAGATGTGAAGTGATGTGTGTGCACATAAACTTATCTGAACTCTATTTGAAGACCAGGGCTCCCTCTCTGTAAGTACATAGCAGACAACTGTATTGTATAAAACACCCACACTTTGCAATTGCATCTTTTAAACAAAAATTCCCACGTAAAAACATGAGTCAAATTCTCTGTAGAAAACACTGGAGGATGAGAGAACTCCATGCATGGCTAAATCAGTGGCAAAATGTTTATCCCAGGGTCTCCTGCTTTGGGGCACAGATTTCATTACGTGACAGAATCCAGTGCTTTGATTAATTTTCTTTTAATGGTCAGGATTTGTCAGAATTTACAATATACCGTTATACAGTGTAAAACAGCCCTGCTAATTCTACCACAAATAATAAAGGAAGTCTTCACAGGCACTATATATTTGGAACAGCATTTTCAAACGACATGGGGTGTGAGTGTTTGTTTGTATGATCCAGCATTGCCGCCCGGGACATGCCTCCAACAGTTTGCAGTGTCATGGACACAACTCAGAAACGTTGACTGGAAAATCATCTACAAAGGTTGAGGACAAACAACCTCCATGTTATACAGATGGTTATCTCCTTTCTCAAAGAACATGCTGTCATTACAAATACCATATGCATCTTGTTCTCACCCAGCAGAACTTTTTTACAGTTTTTCAGATTTGAAGGGTTTCTGCAAGGAACCATATTAATTTGTTTTCATGTCAGGTGAAAGGAGGCACCAGCTGAGACTGAGGACACAACTTGTCATCAAAAAATAAATATCTGATGGCAATCATTCTTGAAAAAAAAATACTTAGAAAGCTAACCATTCACAATACTGCACCTTTTTTGCAAATACAAGGATGATATTTGTTGCTGCTTCCCATATTTGTTGGTTTACATTGCTATCATTTTGCTTGTAAAACCTGGGTTATTCTACTGAACAGAAATGATGACTTGAATTTGGGTAATGCTCACGACCATACAAATAATCTATCAGTAGCAGTAGTGTCAGCTGGAGAATTAATGCTACAAGTGGATAACATCACGCTATTTGAAACCAATAGCTCTTCACACAGTAGAAGACTGAGGGTCCTATTCAGCAAATATTCAGGGTCCTATGGCTGTGGCCACAGAGGTTCCAGAAGCTCTCGCTGAGTCTAATCCTGATTCAGGAACCAAAATGATATGCTGTGTATATATTTCTCTGCACAGCCTGGATGCGCTGGACACCCTCCCCCACTTGATTCCTGGGAAGGAAAAAAATATGTCTCTGTTTAGCTTTCAGTGACATGAAAAGCAATCCACAGTAATGAAATCTAAAGAAGTTAGCCAGGCATGTATGAAAAGAACAGGATGCCTGTGAAAAGGGAAGAGCTGTCAAAACCTAATTGTGGGCTCTGGCTGCAATGAAATTTATCAAAGAGGGAATACAGGTTGGATATAAGGAGGTAGACAATTTCTGCTGAGATATTCTGGGCAATAGTAACCCTTACACTACACCTCGCGTGCTGTGTCAAACATTCCTATCAACACTTGGCTACAGCTGAAAGCTCCCAAATGCCCAGGTCAGCATTTCAAGCGTGGCACTTCAGCCAGTATCTGCCCTGTCACTGGGGGCACAAACACCTGGGCAGAGCTGCCCCGGTGTCCCATCCTCTCTCACAGGAGGCAGCTGCATGCTGGCAGCACCCGTGCTGTGAGAATGCATCGAGCACACAGCCCATGTGAGCACTCCCTGCTCAAACTGTGCTGCTGTGGTGCCCAGGCACCAGGAAACGCAACTTCTTACGGACACAAGGCAAGACTGTGGGATTCCTCCCAGCTTGTAGCATTTTCACAGTGCCTGACAATCATTTCTGGAACTGCCTGTGGCCAGTGCTCACCAAGTAGGGAAATCTTTGGTGGCACTGTGGTAACACAGCAACACTCTGGTGCAGAAAGTAAACTCAGAGGAGCTGTGAATTGCCTGCCTCCAAGTATTAGTGCTGACAGCATCATTCTTGGCTTCATATGGGTACTCTGCTCTTTCCTGTCTTTCAGCATTGGGCATAACTCTGGGGCTGTTCATAAACAAGATACTTCCTTTTGACTGGGAGTACTGCTTGACTTAGCCAGTGAGAGCAACAACAGGAGTAAGTCATGGTAACTTCAGGAAGCAATTTAGTTCGATCTTTGATGAATTTCTGTGTCTCATGAATCAGGATTAGTGTTCCCTGTATTGGGGAGAGGATTAGACAGAGGGATTAAAAGGACATCTTTACCCCACTGGACTCTGTGGAATAGCCCCTGAGGATATGGCTAAGAAAGAGTTCAACAGGAATGCCAAATTTCTGCTGAATAGGTTAAAAGGGTGAGGAAGCCTCTTCGGCAGCCATCCAAGCGCAGAAGACCTGCATAACATTCCTGCTGAATAGGGCCCTAAAGACAAAAAACAAAACAAAACAAAACAAAAAAAACCATAGGAACCTTGAAAAGCTTTTCTGATTGTGTCCCTTCTTATCAGCACCTCAGATCTCCAGAGACACTTAAACATACTTTTTTCAGTGCAGTTAGGCATCCTTTGAGATGTGCTAGAGCCATGGATAATATATTGTTACAAGAAAAGAAGTCAAATTAGGTTGTTGTATATTAAAAAAAGTAGGTCTTGATTGTTCTGTAAACAAGGTCCATTTCTTTATATCAATTATCAGTGAAAGTTACCCAAGATTTTGTTTAAAAAACAAAACCAAACCCTCAATCAAGTGTATAATGCTTGGCATTTTAATGTATATATATATATATATGCATATATATATCATAGACCTCAATTACCTTCTGTCTCTCTAAAATTGAAAGCAGCAGACTTAACTTGTGTGTTATGCCTGAATTTTAATATCAACGTTTCCAAGCCCTTTTCTAGGATTTACTTCATGCACATGGATCTTGGGTTTGCTCATCAAATTTTATCCAACTTCTAATGCCGTGTGGGAGAATATTCACAATTATTGCAAGGGGGAAGCAAGAAATCAAAGCCTTACCTCTACAAGAGGATGCCAGTGAGCAATGGGTTTCCGAGGGTACGAGAGCATTTCGTTCCAGTGGTCGCGCCCTAGGCTCTCTGCATCGTTGCCCACTTGACAAACTCCAATGACCTCATTGTGACCTACACTGTGAAAATGGTCCATAATATTTTTTTCTTAAAATTTTACCTTCAGAACCACACCATTTACATATTTTATCAGAAACATTAACCGTGGATTTTTAGGATTAATTCTTGCCCGAAGAATATAACGCATTAGGAAATACGTAGGTTTGCTCTTTGTGTTACCCACTGATCAGAGTAATTTAATATTTCCCCCCTTACAGCACACAAAAGGTTCTTTGCCTGTATTCTGTAATCAGCTGCAAAGGCAAACAGGCTCTAAGACACAACTTCGTAAGTGGAGCATGTGTGTAAAGGCTTAAATGTACAAACTGAGCAATGTGTGGCCTCCCTGAATAAAAGCCCAGTTTCTTCAGTTCTGCTAAACACATACATAGCTTACTTAAGTCAGTTATGGATGCAAATCTATATTTTTAAATTTAGTAAGGAAATTCTGCCTGACAAAACAAAAACAATTGGAGTCTTCTACCAAGCTCAACATGACATTAATTCCCCACTCATAGGGAAAAAATGATAATTTTCTTTCGGGATGCAAATCTAGCATGCAAGATCAATATTTGACAGCTACAGGTATCTCACCGGTCATAATCCATAACAGCTATCGACAAGTTAATTTGGTCAATGTTTTCTGGAGGGACGTCAAAGACTATGGCTTCATTGTAAACGGGATTTAGGGTGTTCCTCTTGGTGGAAGTTTTCCTTTTCTTTAGCCGCCTTCCTTCACACATTAAAGAAACCTTCACGTAGGGATCTGTGTGGATCATAAGAACAATGCTGATTTTCTCTTGATGCTTTTAGGCAAACGCAAATGGAAAGTGAAGGGAGCAGACTTGTCGTGTGCCCATACCTGCTTGCAGAATTAACCTCCTGGACCTGACTGGAATTTGAGCTTCTCTGTTGCCATGGAATGCATGGGAGGCAGCGGAGCTTTGAAAGCTTTACCTGCTTGATGCTTATAATGAACAATTTAGGTTCAAGAAGCTCCTTGTTGTGTACCAGCTTCTCAAAGGGTATTAAAATATCCACTGAAGTGTGTTACACATGACTATTTTATACAACAGGCTGTGTATCAGCCTATTTATAGCAGCCTAATTACTTGTTAGATTCATAGAACAGACAGAAGATGACAATGTTTTTCACAACGGGATTTATTGATGTATGGTTAAATACAATTCAAAGCGTAACAATTAGTGGTTTATACTTCTCAAGAGAATTATAACTATTTTTAAACTCCTGAATGTAGAAAAAAAAGTGCTGTTTCTTTGTAGCTCCTTTCTAAGAGCTCTACAACTCCCTGCTAGTATTTAAAAGTCACCTAAGAAATCTTATTTAAGTTAGTTTGTAATTTTTATTGTTGAATTTTGAAAGGGTTGCTGAAAGGATTCTGGGATGATGACTGCTTTGTCCATACGTCAGCAACAGCAGAAGTGGCTCAGTGGCTCTTGGGGACTGTCAGAGAGGGTCAGTCTGCCTCTGTGTCATAGCTGTAACTAACAGTCCACTGCACAAACAAATTCCCAGTGTAGGGAATGCATTTTGGCCACCTCGTTCTACTCCGAATCACAGTGGTATTGGAAATAATAATCTTGCAGTCTTTTCGAGAGAGCAACTTATTTTAAACTGTAGCTTGGAACTGAACAAACTAAAATGCATTATTTATTTCCCATGAAATCTTGTACTTGAGTAACTCAAAAGCTCACAGTGTAACAACCTTCCTCTCAAAAATCATTCTGGGATTTGACAGTGTTGAATTCTGTGTCTTGGGAGGGAAATGGGTCAGAAATCCACACTGAGCATTAAATTCATTCATACCTGATGCTCCCGTGATATCCATTGCCTTTAAATTTCTTGCCTTTATTATTGTAATAGTTAGTCTACCAGCTGTTGGAAGGTAGCAGAGTGAAAACATAAGGTCACCAAGATCCACGTTATCCTGTTCCAAGAAAAGAAAAATAATGTGAAGCAATAATAACAATTTTTGTACTCATAGCAGGACTTAAAGACAAAAATACACCTTTGGGGATCTACAGCTATGCAGTAAAAGATGAATTCTCATTCTGAAACATATCTGAAAAAAACAGCCATCCATGTGCATACAAAATTCGAGTCACCATGTTGCCTGACCACCAAAGCTCTCCAGAGTAAATGAGGTTATAGTTTCTAGCACTGAGTCCTTGCTGATGACACACATTTACATGATGTGGTACCCTGTGAGGGACTGGAAAGCCTTTGTTCTGTTTTATGTTTTTCACTGATTTGCCTGTATCACTCACAAGCAGCCACAAATGTCTGTGCCTTTCCTTCTGGTCTGCAGGAGGGAACTCACAGAGGTGTTCACAGAAAAAAACCCATGGTTTGGGCAGGGCAAAGCTTTGTGCAACTCTCAAGTGTGTATGAAGTCAGGTGTGATAGGTGTGAAGTGTCCATGGCAATGGGACAGCCTCCACCAGAAGCAGAGGAAGGGTTATTATTAATTGTTGATCATAATAATAATAACAGCAACAACAAATTCCTGTGCCTCACACAGACAAGCTCCTTCAAGTAAACTTATCCACCTGTTTCATTGATAGAATAATTTGAAACCCTTTCCTGTGTTAATGGCATCAGGGTTTCAGGAAGGTAGTAGAAACCGTGCAAACTCTGCTTGCAGTTACAAAGCATCACTATTTTTTTTTGTAAAGAGGGAAATCCAGCTCTTTAATCAAAAAAATAGCAAAGGAAGGATTGTATTAATTGATTTCTGTGATTTGATTTGCATTTTTTTGACTGAGCAGTGAGTTCATATTTTCATAGATGTGCTTCCTGCAACTTAATATTTCATTCTTGAGTAAAAAGCAATTACCTGATCCAGCATTTTCAAAGTTAAATTCCAGGTTTTATAGGGCAGGGAAATACAGCTGTTGTGGAGTACGTGTATCTTGCGTACTTAGCTTTGTGCAATAGCTTCTCGTCTTTCCCAGGCTGGTTCCTTCTCTGTCAGTCACCAAAAGATGAAGGGTGGTGCATGACATAGAAGGAGAGGGAAAATACCTGGAAAGAGCCCCTAGCATAGGTTTGTCTCTGAGGCAGCTGCTGTTCAGACCAATGCCCAGAGCCTGTGCAGTTACTTTATGTCACTTCATGAGTAAGCAGAGGAGGCAAGCAGGACAGAAAGCGTTGCTGGCACAGGGCTGTAGAAAAGTGTTGTGTCAGAAGGGAATTCTAGAGGTCACTTGATCCAACCCCTAGCTCAAGAGAGGCATCTTTGCTTCAGCTCACAGCTCATTCAAGGAAAAAACCAAACATGTACATTCATTCAAAAGTAGGTCCTTTCCTTGTGCTGTTATTTAAGAGAGATGCTGTCAGGGAAGGAAAAGGCTGATATTATGGGCCATTTGTCAGGAACAACCAGCTTTTAACCCTATCATCTTTTCCATTCTAAAGATCAGGATTTCACGGTGGCTGAGAAGCTAATAAAGGCTGGGACAATATCGAGGTGGCTGCTATGACTCAGACTGTTTAGTGCCTCTTGATAGCTCCCACTTGGAAGCAAATCTGCTGCAACACACTGTCACTGACTCACTTGGTGGGAGGATCAAAGTGCTGCCTGAGATGCTCTGAAGAGTCCTACAGGTTAAAGAGATGTCAGCACATACAGGAGAAATTTCTCTTGGCTAACACCTGCCCTTAACATTACAGGAAAATGACTGATCTCTGAAATTTTCCCAGTGATCAGCTGGAGCTTGATACTTATAACCAGGAAAACAGGAAGCAAATTCTTATGCTTCCCATTGTGAGGAAGGGCAACTTCCCCAGCTCTGAGGTGCTGAGATTTGTAGCTGTGAAATTCTCTCTTGTGCTGCAGCTCTTGAGGGGAGCAGCATTTCATAAGACATTTAAAGAAATTATCGACTGAAGCCATCTTTTGGGAATTTGTCACTCTGGCAAATTTTGATAGGTTGTTTTTCCTGAAGTGGTCACTACCCTCTAGAAGGAGACAGGATTGTTGAATCACTCAGGTTTTCCCTGACCACAAAGAAGCCCATGAGGCATCTGTTGTTTTAACTGTGTGTTTTGGCATCCTTCAATATTGTCAGCCATGGCAAAGTCACTCTGTATTCAAATCCAGTGCTCTACATGGTGACAAGGAATTCATTCTGTGAGTACTGTAAATATTTTACTGTCACTACCAAATACAAAAGTTTCCATTCCAGACTTAATCATCCTGAATGAATATTTTAAAAAATTTTCTTCAATTTTTACCAAGAAGTGTATAGATAAATGAATTACTATACAATTGTTTTAGATGCCAGGAAAAATCAGAGAATCATAGAATATCCTGAGTTGGAAGGGACCCACAACAATCATCGGGTCCAGCTCCTGGCCTTGCAGAGGACAGCCCCAAGAGTTTCATGTGCCTGAGAACATTGTCGTCTCAACACTTCTGGGACTCTGTCAGGCTGGTGCTGTGATCATTTCTCTGGGGAGCCTGGTTCAGCCCAACCACCCTTTGGGTGAAGAATCTTTCCTAATGCCAAACCTAAATCTCCCCTGACACAGCTTCCTGCTGTTCCCTCGTGTCCTGTCACTGGTCACCAGAAAGGAGAGTAAAAATATAACTGCATAAATGAACTGCATAAATGAACAGCTTAGGAAAAGAATGGATCACATGTGTTGAATGCAGTAATAGGAATTATGCCATAATATACTTACCCACAAGCTTTGCCTTACAATTGAAAAATAATTGTCTCCTGCACTGTGATTTTTTAGCAAATGCTGCGATGACAATACTTCGTTAATGCCTTCTGAAAAATTGCACTGGGCATTATACGGGAAAAAAACCAGAGTTATACTGGAAACAGAGCCTGTGATTTCTTTAGTGTCTTCCACTTCTAGAAGTTGTAGGTGTTGTAGCAATAGGTCACAGACNACTATACAATTGTTTTAGATGCCAGGAAAAATCAGAGAATCATAGAATATCCTGAGTTGGAAGGGACCCACAACAATCATCGGGTCCAGCTCCTGGCCTTGCAGAGGACAGCCCCAAGAGTTTCATGTGCCTGAGAACATTGTCTCAACACTTCTGGGACTCTGTCAGGCTGGTGCTGTGATCACTTCTCTGGGGAGCCTGGTTCAGCCCAGCCACCCTTTGGGTGAAGAATCTTTCCTAATGCCAAACCTAAATCTCCCCTGACACAGCTTCCTGCCGTTCCCTCGTGTCCTGTCACTGGTCACCAGAAAGGAGAGTAAAAATATAACTGCATAAATGAACTGCATAAATGAACAGCTTAGGAAAAGAATGGATCACATGTGTTGAATGCAGTAATAGGAATTATGCCATAATATACTTACCCACAAGCTTTGCCTTACAATTGAAAAATAATTGTCTCCTGCACTGTGATTTTTTAGCAAATGCTGCGATGACAATACTTCGTTAATGCCTTCTGAAAAATTGCACTGGGCATTATACGGGAAAAAAACCAGAGTTATACTGGAAACAGAGCCTGTGATTTCTTTAGTGTCTTCCACTTCTAGAAGTTGTAGGTGTTGTAGCAATAGGTCACAGACAATTGTGAGATTGTCTGTTAGTAAGCCAATGCTTGAGAGTGTGACTGAAGGGAAGACTGCAGGCAGCACCACGGTAGAGACACCTCTTGCCATGCAAATCCTCCTCTCAGTCTGAAAGAGAAGCCCTATCTTCTCACACTTTCATTTTAATTTGTAATGAATTAATGACTACTCCATCATACTGGTACTTGTAAATGTTTTCTAAAGTTTGGAAAGAATTTTTATAACAGAGAGAGCCCTTCTCCATGACCTGGCTATTCCTCCCTGTCTTACCCCTATTTTCTGTAATCAAAGGTCAACATTGAAAACTGTTCCAAACAATGGGTCCTCAAGGTTCAGTTAGGAAGGTTTAATGAGGGAATGTTCTTCAGAGAGTCCCACAAACTGTGACTGCCCCCCAGAATTTGCATGTGTGTGCTCATCTCTCTGGGTAGCTGCAGGGGAACAGGCACCATGCTCTGACTGGAGATCAGCATTGTCATAGGCATGACCCTCACATCCAGCAAACACAGGAATTTTCTACAAATTCAGCTTTTTAACAGAACCAAAGCCAATGTATCAGAGCGCAGAGAGGATTAGTGCACATCTTCACAAGTCTAAAATCACTGAGCTACATGGCTTAAGCCACGGATTGTCACTAAAGGTGTGCTGTATTAGCAAGAAATCGCTCCGAGGAACAGAATTAACAAGCATAGAGGGTAGGATCTCCTGCAAGGATTAGTTCTTGTTTGAATTGAGTGCTTATGCACCACTGTGTACACTCCACAAATGTGGCACTACAGGCATTGTACTGCCAGAGACATTTTGAAATTCCTGCTCAGGAAAAGATTTCATAATAGTGTAGGTTATAAAGTCATGCATGTTGTACTTTCCAAATTTGTGTCTAAGCTCATTCAGTGTGGTCATAATACCATACTGGGCATGTTACAGTGCAAACCCTAATATAACCACACCAAAACACTGGTCAATTTCATTAATAACTCCAAAGAAAATAATCAGTAGATAATTAAATTGCAGTTATAATTTACTTATATGTATATGCCCTATATTATTTTTCTTTTGGTCCCATTCAGCAGGAAGCATGAAAGAATAAATATCCTGTAACAAACCTACTCCTCTCCCCTTGTCCTCAAAAACTGTCCAGGTTCAGGGGAAGAAAACACAGCCTTTATTTTTAATCTGTAACCTGCCTGTTCCTGTATTCTAAAAAAGGTAAAACAAGATGGGGATTGGCTTTGCTTTTCCAGTGCCCCAGGCTTGGCCTGAGGCTCAGGATGAGGGCTGAGTGCCTTGATGTTGTGAGCTGTGCCTTACAGGGAGCCTCTGATAATCCCACCTAGATTCGTGTCTGAGCCCTTGCTGTGTTCATGTAGTTCTTTATCCAATGGAGCAAGAGCATGAAGCTTCTTCCTTGAAAACGTCCCAGTGTTACCTGGGAGAGTCATATGTATTCTGTCCAGGTGGGGAGTTCAAACCACAGGTGTAAATCACAAGGTTTGCCCAAAAACTGCAAATCGGATGAATCCCATGAAACTTCAAGGTAAATAAGACTGCTGTTAGGAGCATGGAGACATTCCCCCCCTCTCATATTATGCTTCTTCCTTGCTCCTGGTGGAAATTCTTGATACGTTATAAAAATCATATTTTTTGAATAATTTTTAGTGGCTTATACTGAAAGGTTTATTGTCCTGCTTTTCCCAGAAAACACTTCGTGTTTTCCCCCCTGTAAAACTAACCCAAAATAAATATATATTTGAAAATATTGAATTCTAATAGTAACATTAGTAGGTTTTTAGTCTCTAATCACACAGTATTTGTAGATTTTAAAATTATTCAATTTTGTTGGAGATTAGCCTGCAGGATAAATCGCTCCCAAGTAGTGTGTCAGCAGCTCCATGCTGCTGCTTAGTGAATATAACTCAGTATATTAAAGAGGGAGATGTGTAACCTTAAAGAGGATGGTGACTAAAGGCCCCTAAATGGCCTCACCTTTGATGCCTTTGAGGCTGCATTAAGCACCTCAGGCTGGATCAAACCTTCTCAGTGAAACCTCTAAGTCACCTGGTTGTTAGGGAGATTCTGACAAATGGGGATGACATTTGGGATCAGAGTTCTCCTCTCCCTTCCCATAAATCCTTTAAGTGCAGAGAATGGGTATGTAAACTCACGTAAAACAGGCAGTAAGACATGGAAGAAAACAAGACAATTTATAGGTTATATCTTCTGCTTCTGCCTCTGGTCTGGAAAAAGATATGGTTTCCTCGAGTCAGGCATTCATAAGGTTTGTGCCCATTTCTTTGGCAAGTTGAGTTTTGTATTTCTGGAGCAGAGGAGCTGTGATAGGCCTGCACCACGCAGTGCCTGTGCCACTCTAATTAAAGCATATGTCTCAATTATACCAGCTTCCTCAGCTCTCCAGCTATAAAAAGACAGACACTACTTTTTCACTTTTCTGCTATGTTGCAAAACTAATTATGGGTTGTGAGGTGCCCACATGTACTTTTATGCATCTCACCAACCTAACATTAACTGGAGCACTTAGCAGGCACTGGTGCCTTTGCTTATTTCCTATTAAGTTACTAACACTTGAAAGAGGTTTTCAAGGCAGAAGTGATTTTAGGAATTTGCTAAATTCCTGCTGCTATGCCAGAGCTGTACAGCTCAGGCAATGGTACCTTTGCATGCTGCCTCCTTTAGGAGTTGGACATGTCCCTGCAAAGGACATTGGAAAACAGAAACAGAGCAGAGGTGTCATGGAATGAGATGGGATCGTTTGAGCTTCTGTAGCACAGAAAGGACAGATTGCCGCTATTTAATTAAAGTCTCTCTTTCTTCTCCCCTCCAAGCTGAGGAGCATTAGTTGCATTTTAAACAACAAAAAATTCTTCCTGGTTACTTCCAACATCTTTCCTGGAATTAAGGGAACTATACTCCTATAGTGCAAGATAAGTTTCACTGTATCTCATTCTAATATTTGCTAATATGGGGATTTGAATTTTGCAAGGATTTATTTCAGACGAGGTTCACTCAGCTAAGACAAGGATGAGTTAAGTACACTAGGCATATGTGTTAAGCCTAAATGACTTAAAGATGCTTTAAGAAGTTCTATCTGCTTTTTGGGATATACATTTATTAAATTGCTCGTCTGTGTTGAGAAGTCTGGAATAAGATTTTAGTGATAAGATATTAATTCTGCTGAGGAACATGTCCAGAACACAAATACTATGCAAATCCCATAGACTCTAATCTGTTTGGGAATGATTGTAAATCTAGAGTATCCAACATGAAGAATTTGTGAAGTTAGCTCTACATTTTTTATTATTTCATCACAGAGTTATTTTGAGTTATATCTATGAGAAATATATACCGATAAAAACTCTTTTGAAATGCTGGATTTTAATTGAATTTGCATGTGACTAGAAGAGCGCCAGTTGCTTCTCATTACACACTTTGAGATGAATAGAAAAGATATGACTGGAAAATTCTATTTTCATGACATCTTAAATCAAAAAAATGAACTCTAGTAAAGTAGATATTTATTAATGCCTGAATCAATCTATATATACAGAAATGTGATTAAGTAAAGTAAGTGGAAAATGGGAATGGCCTATCTTTTATAATTATTCTTTCAATACATCAATGTCAGGCTATATTTCATGTTTTAAGTTAATTTTCAAATTGTACCATTTTCTCACTTTGTTTTTTTTTTTTCATTGTCTCTGTTTCTTTTCTTTATGCTTTTCTTAAAAATGAAAGCAAGTAAGTAAAGAAACCTTTGGTATGTCTGATTTCACTTACTGGGAAAGAACATTAACAAACAATTCTGAAGCTTGGTTTCACTGGAGTGAAGAAATATGAGAAAGCTGAAGTGTTTGTATGCAATTCACTCATAGGTTGCCGAGCATGTTGGCAACTTCTCTATAAAGACAGCATCAAAAGTAAAGCCAACAGCATATCCTCTGTCTTCAGTGTGAAGGTCTTTTGACATGGATTTTTAGAGTTTGTGGGTTTTTTTCCTCCCCCGATTCCATTATCCTTGTGCCATGACTACTTTTCTTTAATCCAGGCCACATAAAAAGGATCCACCAGACACAACTTTTGTGTTGTGCCTGTCATTCAAGACACATCAGAAATGAGGGCAGTTGGAGCCAAAGCAGGAGCCTTTCACTTCATGAATGCTCAGAAGAAATCCAGTCAGTGTCCTTGAGAGGAACACACTCATAACTTTCTCTTGCCACAATGTCCTCAGTAGAATCAAGGACAGAAGCCTTCCCCTGTAGGCAGGCAACGTACTTATCTCTCTAAAGACCCAACATCTCCACTGTCATCATTTATATCCTTTAAATAGGGTGGCAGTGATTAACTGAAACTTTCCAAACAATGAGCTGCATATGACCCTCAGTTATTGGGATGCATTTACAGGATATATTTGTTCTTAGAATCATTTAAGACTTTATTGATAAATTATTCCATATTAAGATCCTTTAACAACAGCCTCCATTCAGTACAGATAAACTTTTTCCCATACCTGTTCTTAAACATATGCTTAAATCCTATAGATTTTACTGGCTTTGAATCCTTTATGCAGATTTTCCAATTCACAACAACTACAGTAGTTTGCTGAATGTGGGCCTAACAGTGAATCTAATGAATTATCTTGTAGCTATTGAGATAGAAATAATGTCTTAATTTGTTCCAAACTAAATTGATGAACTGAGGAGATAGTCTGAATTGAGCTAATGAAAATTAGTAGAGACATGACTGGAAAAGCTGGAGTACTTGTCCTGTTTATGTGGTGAGCCCGTGTCAGAAATTGATTTCATGGGAAAAACAGAAATGAGGCCTTCTGAAAGTGAAAATTCTGTACGAAGTTAATAGAAGTAATTTTTAACTCCCTCATCAGTTATTAAGAAAAGAGTGAGTATAAAGTCGGGTCTGAAGGCTTGCTAGATGGCATGGTTGACCAGAGACAAAAGTTAAGTGGCGTTTAAGCTTCTTGCAAATAAAACTATTCCTCTGAAAGACATTTCAGTTTCTTGAATTGTTACTGCTTTTTAAAAAAAATATTTTATGACTTGTCATTTTCTAGAAAATAAAAAGTTCCACACAGATTTAATAACACAAAAAAGTCTGTCCTTGCCCTTGTTTTCCAGGCATTGAAGGCTGCCTTGGATAACTTGGGTTGGTGCTGGAAGGCAGAGGGTGCATGTGTGTGTGTGTGTTTGTGTGGGTGTAGGATAGGGAAGGCTTGAAAAGTAGAGAAAACAACTGCATCTTCATGATGGAATGTATAAAAATGCCACAACCTGCAAGACATGAGTTTACAAGCAAGGTGCTGTGGAGAAATTTGCTTCTCCTGCTCTCCCACCTCAATGTGTCCCACCTTGTCAGCGTTTACAAGTTGCCACCTTTGGAATGGCACTTCCAGAGTCTGCTGAAAGAGAAGCCTCACGAGGGTGGGTTTGATTTCCAACTGCTAAAGCTTGAAGGGGGAGCACTCTGGCACAGAGCTGACTCAGACCTTTCCCTCTGCAGGGAAGGCTTCAGAAATCTTGACGAGCTTGGGAATAACAATGAAATGCAAATTGCCCTAGATAGGAATATGTGTTTGGAGGGCAAGTGCTTTCTCGAAAGGAAATGAGGAGGGAGCTTCCACTGGGAAAAATAAGAGTTTTGATGTCAGGTGAAGGTGGTAGAAATGGAAGGACAGGTAGGTCAGGTAGACAAAGGACTCTCTCACAGAGGGAGGTGTCACAAATCAATTGAACGGTGCAATCCAGGAAATTTGGCAGTGGTTGCCAAAAGTGAGGACCAAAGTTGTTAATGAGTGTCTATCAGTATCTGTCATGTCAAGCCCAATAATTTCTCCACAGGCTTTTATTGGTTTGAATTAGACTTTCATTTTTTGTGAAATACTGAGACTGAAAAAACCAAAGTGAAGCAGAGGTTAATAGCATTGTAGTATGCAGTGCCTGACCATGCAATTTAACCTGGGTGGGCCAACCTTGCAGACTTAAAACTTTTGGTGAACATCACAGAGATGGAAAGAGATGAGAAAATAAACCCCCATGGTTTCAAGGCTAAAGGCTGGCTTGTTGTATGAAGGGGAGGCTAAATTATGTGTTAAGTGTTCACCATCTCTAGGCAAACATGAGCTTGAAGAAAATGAAGCAGCAAATCCATTCTAATGCATAAAATTATTTCTACCACGAATTATTTGCCAGTTACCTCTTGCTTCTATTCTGACATAAGTTGAAAGATATGTTCAATTATCTCCATATACCACTAATAATGAAAATTTCAAATACATCCAAGAAAAATTGCAAGGGAGGAAGCTGGCTTTAAAAGGAAGTTAACTAATCAAAATATTTTAATCCAAAATGTCTTGCCTGTTAATTTTTTTCCCTAGTGTGTTAAAATGAAAATGTCAATTTAAACTAGATCTGTATGCAAATGAATGGATTGGCCTTTCACTCTACCTTGAGTTATGATGGCTGCACGTGAACTTACAGCTCCACTAAAATATCAAAAGATCCTCTGTCTTCTAACCCCACTCAATTATCTGTCTATGTACAGGGACTGAAAGCAATCAGACTGACAGAGCCCTGACGGCACCAACAGCCCTTCATGGCCCTGCCTGCCTGCCAGGGCTCCCCCAACCCGCCCCTGGCCCAGCTCCCCATTCCCTAGGGAGCTGGCTGATGCCAGGGGCTGCCCCCCAGGTCCCCACCTGCCCAGGTCCCTGGCTGAGGTGGTGGGTTAGGACCTGGCTGGCCAAGTCCTGGCCAGCAGCTCCAGGGTCTCCCGCTGCTCCTGACATCCCAGCCCACAGGAAGCAGCCAGCCCTGGTGTCCTGCTGACCCAGTCTTAATTAAAGTCTTGCACAGTGGCCATTCTGTACAAAAAAAAAGTGAATCAGACTGGCTTGAAATGGTATTAGTGGTTTTTGGGCCCTACTAAGAGCTCCTCACCTTCCCGTGACACCGAATGTCATTCTCAGAGCAGGCATTTTGTGTTGTGCAAAGCAGCTGTCTGTTATATTGTGAGCACATCACTCTGAGAAGGAGAGAAACCAAGTACCTGGGTAGTGCTGAAAAAAGGTGGAGAAAGTCATAGTATCAGGAAAAAAACCTGTTCTTTTCAGTCTGCAGCAGCACCTATAATGTGTTGTGGATGTATTCATTACATTCACATTAGGTGTTCTGTACTGACTTTACTTCTCAGGCTTAGCACAGGTTGTTCACAAAATGGGTAATAAGGAAAGGCCATTTTCACAAATATGAATCTACTATTAGTATAAGTTTGCTCAACAATATTGAAGAAATTTATACAAAAAAGAGAATAGTCCACATAGTATCATGCTTGAAAAATAGAAAGGTAATGTCAAACTCTATGCTGCAGTAGCCTGCCATTCTAGAAATTTTCTCTGAGATTTGTTTAATTTTTCTATTTAATCATGTCTCTTGATTTTGCCATCTGCTGTGGAATTCCACTCCAGGTGTGATTTCGGTGGGGAAGCTCTGGTGGCCAGTGTAAAGAATGCAGAAGCTGGAGAAGGGCATGTGCCTTGGCCCCTGGAAACAGGCAGCAAAGCATCACTTTGTCCCTAGATTCTGACCCCTTGGATATAACGTGCTCCTTTCACAGACCACTAAAATAGCTGCTAACGAGCACTGCAGAGCCATTAATCCAAACCCTGTCTGTTCATTTAAAAATTCTACTGATTGGAACAGACTACCCAGGGAAGTGGTGGAGTCACCCGTCCCTGGAAGGATTCAGAAGACAAAGATTTTTTAGGATGTAGATGTGGCACTTAGAGATGGGGTTTAGTGGTGGCCTTGGCAATGCTGGGTTAATGGTTGGACTACGTGATCTGAAGGGTCTTTTCCAACCTAAACAATTCTGTGATTCTGTGCTATCAGGATATCAAATCCACGTTCAATGAAATCCCCGGTGTGCCTTTTCTCTCTCTCTCTCTCTCTCTCTCTCATCCTTTTTGGCTTCTCATCCCTCTAAAAAGTAATACAAGAATTATTAACTAAGTTGGACTTTTCAAAAGCAATATTTTCTGTGAGCAGCTCCTTTTAAGTTTGGTGTCAATTTCGCAGGTGGGGAAAGAAGCATGGGCTTATGAATCTATTTCTCCTACTTTTTTTTCCTATGAGTTACAAAGTGATTTTCTTCATTGCTATTGAAAGTTATTTTTTTCTTTTCAATAGGTACTTTTGCTAGGCATCCTTGCGATTCTAAAGCCAACGATCAAGCGTCTTTCTTCTGAAATTTCTCCATGTGTTTTGTTTCTCTGGAGACAATTCTGTCACATCGTGTCATGCATGCCCTCAGGTCAGGGAACACTGAGAATACTTCATGTGTTCGCTGCCAAAAAGCAGCTTCATTTCTAGAGTTCCCTGATGCTGAAATCCTGTTACCTTTGACTTGGTTGCTATTAAGTGGTGCCACTTAATACAAAAAAATTGGCTTTTTCTGATCTGTCACCTGTGTAACAGTAACCTATGTAACAGTAACACCTGTATAACATTAACAGCGCCAGACTCCACTGCACCATCCACAGAAAGTTTCCTCCATCAGAGAAAAGATGAAAAAGGATCATTATGGCTCAAAGCCATCTCTGAGAGCATTCCATGTAATCTTCCATAAGAACAAATGCACAACTAAATTTGACAACATGCATTTTACTAGTAACACTCCTCTATAAAATTGCCCGCTTTTAACAACAGAGAAAACAATTTCCATAGAAATTTAATTTACTTCTTTATATGGGTACTATAGAAAAGAAAATATCTGCAAATTTCAAAGTGAAGCAGCCAAGGTAAAGAGACTACTTCACTGCTGGCAGTATTCTGTTAATGGATGGGGTGCAAAGGTGTGCAGCTATACTGCTTTGAGTGTCCTTGTACAGCCATTCCATGTTAATTGCAAGTTAAACGGAAGAACAGAATCACGGACTTTAATCCTGCAAAACACAGTTATTAAAGAAGTCAATATGGATGAAACTCTTACATCTTCAAAACTGAAACATTATCTCATAACTTAGAATCTCTCTAGTTTCCAAATACAAAAGGAATTAAAGCAGGAGAGGGAGGAAGAATGAGGATGACAATAAAATTAGTGATAACTAGACAGCATCATTCCACAAGTGTGGACAAGAGGGCAGTTTTCATCATTTGGTTCTCAAACCATACTAAAAAGAAAATTACACATTTGAATCAGGAGAGATGTTGACGTTTTGGTGATGGTTTTTTTGAGGTGTGGGGTGGAAACATGGGAGAGAAGGCTCTTCTGCTTCCTCCTAGAGGAGCTACTGACCATTTCATAACAGACAGTAAAATTTGCTGACTGAATAACATGCTGAGATGCTGTTGCTATCTAACCCTGTCAGGGTAAACCTCCCTGCCTCACCTCCCAAATCAATGCCATGGAATCTGTGCTGATCCACTTCTCTCCCGAAATACCAGGAACACTTTACTGTTTCTTGGTATCTTCATTGCTGGTGCTGTCTCAAAGTTCATGTAAATCCAGCTACCTGCTTTTCTTCAGAGACAGCTCTGGACTACTGTCATTAGGACACTTGAGCTATGTGGATCTGGTCATGGAGAATTTATGCTGTTGCTGTGCATCATCCACCTACCTTACAAATAAACACAATATTTTAATCTTGGAGCTTCTAGGCAGTTTACCAACCCAGTACTACATCTACTTAGTAGCATATAGAAAAAAAAAAAAAAAGCTTTAAAGTTAAACAAAAGACTGAGGAAGCTGAAGGAAGGTGAAGAGAGAAGACAGGAATCCATTTTAGAGAATGCAGACTCTGAAATCAAGTGTACCATCCATCCAGGTGTCTACAGCCTAAGCAGGGGAAGATGTGATTGTGCAGTGTGATAACAGCTCTTCTGTAACACTTGTTCTCTATCAGATGTGTTTGTGCCTCCCTATTATATTTAGATGTGCACTGGAGGCAATTTTAGGGCCACTTCAGTGAGCATGTTTTTTCTCTTAAAGAATGCACAGAGGGTAGTGTAAGATGTGAGATAAAGAGAGCACTAAATATAGAAGTACTTTAGTGATTTAATTCCATAAAAATGAGTCAACAGAACTCCCTCCTCTTAGCAGACTTTTTTTCTAACTTGTTTTACCTTACACGTGCTACATGGGAAACACACCTAGAGAGGAAAATGATTGTTTTCTGCAGCTTGTTCTGTTGTTCCTCGTGGAATCATGAGGTGAGTGTGGTGAGACTTAGATCGGTTACACCTATATTCAGAATAAATAGTATTATTCAGTACATACTCACCTATGGGTAGGAAAAAAAGTAGCACTTTTAGGCAGCCTGTGACTTAGAATCTCATGGTCACTTAGATGCCTTCTCAAATTTTCAGTTTAGTTCAATTAATTTGATTAGTTTTGTAATTTAAATAATTTGGTGGGTTTTAGATGAAATCAGGGTTGTGAATTGGCTTGTCCTAAATGATGAGTACACTTTAGAACTCTGTTACTGATTTTGGGTACTTGATCTGATGCCTTAATAGGGCCCAACTTCAATTTTTTGCAAGTATGATTTCAAAAGAATTTAGTGTAGTTATCTGTGACCATCCTGACTCAAAACAATCAGAAAAGAAGGATGTGTGTGCTGATTTAGCACTGAAAGGTTTGCTAAAGTAACTTGTGAGAAGAACATGATGATGGGGATAAATACAGTGACCATCTACTGCTATAGCTATGTTTGTTTTTAAAAATGTCTGTATGGTAATGAAAAAAGTATTACTGTTACAGATAGGATAAGAAGGTTTCTGTATGTTCTTTTATGATAAAAGCTTGGCGCTGAATGAATGGCGCTGAATGTTTTTCATGGCTTTCCCAAGAATGCTGGTGCTCCATACATTAAGTAAAGTGAAGGATTTGGAAATGGAGCTGGGAAATGAGAGATGCTGAGGTACCAAAAGGAATGGGTCAGGGGTGCTCACTGAAGAAACCTTGAGGGAAAGTAATGTTTTCATTCCCTTAGGATGGCTGCAGCCAGTCAGGAACTGAAGATGCGGATGTAGAACTCAGGTAATGTCTGATGGAGAGATCTCGATCTGCTTTCTTCAAAACCAAAGTTGATAGCTCACTCATATTTTAATAAAGAAATCTAGGGAGAGGATTACCTTCAAATCTTTGTGGAGTAGGTCATTTTCAGGAATTTCTTTTGCAGAGAGGAATAAAAGGATGGTAATTTGCTTGTTCTTCTGTTCTAGTGCATTTTCTGATGTACATTTCAAGTTACCTGTTTACATTATTTCATTTGGCTTTTTGTTCTGTTTACAAGATACTATTTCCAAACTATAGCAAGAGGATATGCAGGAAATCTGAGCTTCAGTGGGAAATCTTTCCCTGACTTTACTGTAAAGTCAGGATCTAATGCTGAGCACTACTCATTTCTACCTGCATAAAATGTTGTGGTCCCAATAGAGTGAAGTTTATTGTTAAATTAGCATTTACTGTAAGATTCTGTGCTCAGTGGAGTGCAGATATTGAAAGGTTTTCATTATTTTAAAGTGATTCCTTTCTTCCTGGTGATCATAAATAACTCTCTAGGGTGCTTGAAACCAAAGTCTGCTGGTTTTTTTCTATAATTTTTGTACACACTTCTGTTTCACTTTACTGCATACATATTTATTTTATTGTTGGGGTTGTTCAGAAGAGTTACCATAATGCAGATCAGATGGTTGATTAAATCACAGCTGGCTTTTAAAAATACTTATAAAACCCCAGCATGCTTTTAAAGAGAAAACACATATAGAATTCAATAAATTCTGAAAACAGATGTACGAAATGCAGTATGGAGAATTGTTCTTTTGTTCTTTGGAGTTAACTTTCAAAGTGTTTCTCCTATTCACTGCTCCTTTCAAAATAATTACTGCAGGAAACAGAAGAGGAGACGTTAGGTAGGAGGGGCAATGACTTCAGACACACTTTCTGAGGATGTCACTAATTAGTTGCCTGGCAAGCAAGGTTAAGTTTCCTGGTGTTGTGACAAACTGCTATTTTTTAGATGCCAGATTTGGCCCAAATATCTGAGTGGGGAATTTTTTCCCAATAGTTCATATAATCGACTGTGAAAACCTCCAGCTGTCAGTTGTTTTCTGCTTCCCTGCCCATCACAAGCAAGATCCCATCACTAGTCAGGAATCTTCATCCAGATGGTGTACGTAGCTTTAATTTGAAGTTTGCCTGGTGAAGGGAGTAGTGAATGATTAAGCACTCACTAAGGTAAGAGGTAGCTTGTGACTCCTGTTTCCTTGAGTAAATAGAGCAAGGTGTTTAATCAAGCAATGAAGGGCCAGGAGAATGTAGCTACACAAATCTCAAATGTCATGATAGCACAGACATTGCTAATGCATTCTCGTCACTCGAGCCTGTCACTTCTCCAGAGTACATGGTGTGAAATGCTCACTCTAAATCTCTGTTAGGGAGCCACAGGAAGGCTCAGACACTGCAAAAGCTTCTCTGCCTCATTTACCCCTGTGAATAACTTCAGCAAGGCTAGCTACAGGAGTTATAATATCCATGATTTTAGACTTGGGAGTGTGCACTGAGTCTGCACTGCCTTTCAGTGTTTGTGAGAACCAGTGCAGAAATCAGGGATTTGTGTGTCTGTTGCTTAATCTTCCCCAGGCAAGCACAAGGTAATTTTGCCTTGGCCTGTTGGATTTTTTTCAGGAAACACTACACTTTTTATGTTGCTCCTGATACACAGGTATTCAGGATGTTTAGAGAAATGAGTATACGTGACAGGAAATGAAATAGAACAGTGAGTTAAAATGAAGTTCTCTGCTGCAAAGACATCAAAAAACTTGCGGCTGATAAATCTCGATGAAAAAGCTTTGTTGGGTCCTCAGTTTTGCCATTGTTTCTTTAGCTCTGCTCTCAGAAAAACAGCTCACTTAGCATGAAAGAGTGATGCCTTTCTGTCCCTTCTCCCCTGGATGGTTTGGCTGCCTGTTTTTCACAAAGGGAAAGAATGAAGGAGCAGAGCTATGGATCTTTCTGCAATGACCTGAGCAAGGTTCTCTACAATGCTCTGAGGGGCTGTGACTGAACACAGAAAAGCTGTCACATACCTCGACCTCCAAGGCTACCCAGAGACAAACAGGGCCTTCACAATACCTGGACTTATACTGCACAGCATGACAGAATATTCTGAATTAGAAGGAACCCACAAGGATCATCCAGCCCAACTCTTCAATGAATAGCCCTTATAAGGACTGAACCCACAACCTACGCATTATCAGCACCACGCTCTGACCAATGGAGCTAATCTTGCAATAAAACTTAGGAAAAAAATGTTTGTGTGTCCTTTGAAGTTTCCATTGTCATTTATGTCAGTTCAAAGTTTCCTGGACAAGGAGAAAATCTAGAAAAGCTATAGATACATATATAGATACATACTGTGGGAAGAGTTTGTCCTTCCCCACAAGTCAGCTCCCAGTTCAGCTGCAGCTTCTAATGCTTTTCCCCCACAAAGGCAGTGGGGAGGTCTGCAAACAGCCCTTGTGTGATTATTTAGCAAATGGTATAGCCTTATCTTAATTTCGGCAAGCTCTATAATTTAGCCTGTAAGCACAAACCCCATGCCTCCTAGCACTAGTTATGATCCAGCATTTCCTCCCTTCTGCACAGATGGCATTTTGTCCTCTCTTACAGATCCTGGAATCCTGAAAGGTTAAAGTGTGAGACCGGTGACATCCTCT
>VZTH01013442.1:322920-365402 GCA_013397815.1 Aleadryas rufinucha
CCAACTCTTCAATGAATAGCCCTTATAAGGACTGAACCCACAACCTTGGCATTATCAGCACCACGCTCTGACTAATGGAGCTAATCTTGCAATAAAACTTAGGAAAAAAATGTTTGTGTGTCCTTTGAAGTTTCCATTGTCATTTATGTCAGTTCAAAGTTTCCTGGACAAGGAGAAAATCTAGAAAAGCTATAGATACATATATAGATACATACTGTGGGAAGAGTTTGTCCTTCCCCACAAGTCAGCTCCCAGTTCAGCTGCAGCTTCTAATGCTTTTCCCCCACAAAGGCAGTGGGGAGGNTGGAGCTAATCTTGCAATAAAACTTAGGAAAAAAATGTTTGTGTGTCCTTTGAAGTTTCCATTGTCATTTATGTCAGTTCAAAGTTTCCTGGACAAGGAGAAAATCTAGAAAAGCTATAGATACATATATAGATACATACTGTGGGAAGAGTTTGTCCTTCCCCACAAGTCAGCTCCCAGTTCAGCTGCAGCTTCTAATGCTTTTCCCCCACAAAGGCAGTGGGGAGGTCTGCAAACAGCCCTTGTGTGATTATTTAGCAAATGGTATAGCCTTATCTTAATTTCGGCAAGCTCTATAATTTAGCCTGTAAGCACAAACCCCATGCCTCCTAGCACTAGTTATGATCCAGCATTTCCTCCCTTCTGCACAGATGGCATTTTGTCCTCTCTTACAGATCCTGGAATCCTGAAAGGTTAAAGTGTGAGACCGGTGACATCCTCTAACAAGACTCTGAAGGGGGCCAGACAAATCTTTTGGTGAGAAAAGAGCCTGCGTGTAGTGGCACTTTCTTTCCTACCTCTTTACCTGGCTCACAGGTGTACTAGAAGAGATGAAGTCAGAACTGTCCCCCAGCACATCCACATTTTAGGTGTTAGGATGCCAGCCTGTTGGATAGGGTGTGCTGGAGGTGCTTCCCAAACAGCTCTGCTCTCCCCTGCCCCAATAACCAGGATATCCTGCAGCGAGTTCAGGACACAGAGTGAATGCTTAAGGAAATTTAACAAAAATGTCCACTTACTGTTAAATAAAAGGCCCTGGCAAAAAAACCATGAGAACTGGGTAAACAGACTGCACAGAGAGGGAAACTGTAAAACTCTGAAATACCCTGTTCAGTGGAGAAAGATGCCTGATGGCTGTGATATCTAGTGAGGATTAAAGGCTAAAAATGGCTTGAGGCTTTTCACATAAGCACAGTATGTTCAGAGGGAAGAATACTTTCAAGTTTGGCTCCAAATATTGAAACTTAATTTAAAAAGTAGGATTTTGCAGAAATTTTGATAAATCCATAAGCTATTGGAATGCTTTCTCTGACCTCTGCTAGAAAAAAAAAAAAGACAGAGTAAGCATTCCCAAAACTGTTCAATAATTAAATGCGTGTTTGAAGTGATTTTTTTTTCCCTGACTGGCTAAATACATGTTTAAATTGAAAGTTATATAACCCTGTAGAAAAAAGGCTATGGCACAGTCTAATCCTGAATTATGTGCAGAATGGTTACAACCAAGATCCCTTTAATACAGCTATTTTAGTCTTAGCGTTGAGCGAATGCTCTTTGCTCGTCTTCAAGAATTGCTGCTTATGAATTGTAAAATACTGGAGCCAGATTTTTTTTTTGTATTTGCAGCTCCTACTGACAATTTTGGATGGTATAATTGAAGGACAGGCTTGGCTGACCGGGATCACATTTTGACTTTGGTTTATATGCAGTCAGTGTTACTGTGAGCTTTTTCTCTCCCAGAGCCTTGCTTGAGAGAGATTTCTGGGAAAAAAAGGATTGGCAGAGGAGGGTGAGAAGAAAGGAGAAGGGGGACGTGTAGAACAGGGACACTTACAGACACTTCCACGAACCAGGAATTTAGGGTTGTGTCTAACCTTTTTCAGCATGCAGCTAATGTGTGGAGGAAAACGTTCTTCACACACTATTGCTGTTCTGGGGCTGTTGTACCAGGGAAACATGGAGGGTACAGGGACCACGGAGAACTCAAGAAGATGCAGCACTGATGGGCAGGGACATCCGTGTAGAAAGCAGGATTCTAATTTGATAAGGAATTTTGAGTTATTTCCATTTTGAAGCAGAATATGCATCACTTGACTTGAAGCATTTTGCCTTCAAAATATTTTAAAATATAGTCATAGAAGGGCATTCCAAATAAGAAATCAAAATATCTTATTTTGAAATTTCAAAGTAAATAAGTTTTCTCAAAATAGTGACTTTGAAATATTTTTTTCTTTGAAATTTTTGAACTGGAATGGTTCCATTTCTGCTACATAGGCTTTTTTAAAAATTCTTTTGTCTGCTTCAGTTTCTTTTGTTTGCTTGGTTGGTTGTATGAATAGGGTTTTTTTGTAGAGAAATATCCATAGTGAAAAAGCTCCCTTGGAAATTCTGATGGCCATGCTCCCGGGTTCTGTAAACTTCACTTGGTACACACACACGGACACAACTCTCTGAATTATTATTTCCTTAAACTGCTCCCAAACCCCCAGTAAATGGTAGCTGAAGCCTCAGTGATATTATAAGATCCGTCCTGTTTCTGGCTGTGCCTGTGGAATTACAAGGCTATTGGGTAATCCCTTGCATGGAATAATCTTCACTCCTTTCAGAGCCGAGCATGCAGTGCTTGTACCACCGACTCAGGACCCACAGAGCTGCATCTCAAACCACTGCTCTCCAAGGCATTTCACTTTTTTTTCACTCCTGACCCTTCCCAAGTTTTGCTGTTTATTATTCTCACCATTACCCAGTTCTCAAGCAGAATTAGGCATATGCTGCCTTTAACTTTCTGCAAACTTGCAAATATTTTATCTCTACCCTGTGTGATTGTATATAACCATGTCTGTGCTTTGTTTAGCCATGCTGAATGCTGGCCTCATATTTAAATGTACGGCATTCCTGACAAATCTCCTCCTTCCAAGTCATTATTATAAGCATTAAATCAAGAAAGAAAAAAACCCCAAAAGATAAAAGGAAAAGCCCAGTGTTGAAAATTAATGCACTTAAATAGGTAGTTAAAAAGATATTTAAAAAAAAACCACTGGCTGCAGCTGTTCTCCACTGTAGACTAAGTACTGTACCTGTTGTGCTGATGCTGAAGCCTAATTAATTTCTATTTCATCCTTACTGTGGTGACCATCAGGAATCAGAAGGATTCAGGATCTATGACCTTCCAGCATCTTTTGGCTATGAAATGATTCATTACACATGCACTTTCATTTTTTTTCTGTACAGTTGATTAAGAATAGACAGAAAAAATCATGCAACAAAGGGTGACCTTGTGACTCAGGAGAAGATGAATATCCACTGATCTGCCTCGCAAAGGCAATTATGCTTTCTGGTTTTGGGTTTTTTCTTCTGGGTTTGATTGTGGTTTTGGGGTTTTTTGTTTTTTTTTTTAAATTTTTAAACAAATTCGTTAAATGAGGTGAATCTTATCCCTTGTGTTTACTGCCTTAAAATAGCCATGAAATAGCTGTTGTTGTTCCTAAGCTCTTGCCATGTTTTAAAACAGGGAAGACTCCTGGGTTTGCAAATCTGTCTCTTCTAAAGAGACTTGCCTTTGCAAATCAATTCAATAGGTACCTCTCCACATCCATAACTGGTTGTTTCCCTGGTGCCAAAGCCTACTTGCTTTAAAGAAACAGAACACCAGGTTAATACAGGATAGGTTTTCTGTATTAAAAAAAAACAAAACAAAACAAAACAAAAAACCTTTTGTTTCCCTTTTACTGACACAAAAAAAAGTAGATATGGCACTCAACATTATGGCTTGGATTTGAATTCATACACAGAGCCAGAGACTTGGTTTGTTTCTGTTCCTCCTCAAACTGTCAACTCAAAAATTTTGTTAACCATTGTAAATATTTTAAAGGCTTTTCTGAGCTCTTGCTCAATGCCATCACTTCTCTAAACCCTGCAAGTTGCCAGAACAGGGATTTCAGAAATACTAGCTAAAACATCTTGACAAGCAAAACAGTTTTTAGAACTGGAGTAGGTGGACTTAGCTGACTTCCTGCCAGCTCCAGAGTCTGCACACTGTCGAAGGAGATAAGCAGAGCAAGCGGAGTGGATTAAGGCTGGTGCCAGGAATCTCCAGATCCTGGACCTGCTCTCATTTGTGCCATCAGTAGTGCCATGTCTTGAGCGAGTCACATCCTTGCTGTCCGAGCCTGTTCCTCTGTAGGTGAACTAGGGACAGTATTTACCTATTTCTTTCAAAAAAGGATGTTTATTCTCCTCGATTTTTGAGGGTTTAAGCCCTAAGCCTTATGACCTGCACCTATTCATGTGCATTTGGCAGACACTGAACTTCTCACAGCTCTTAGCAGGAATGGACCTGAGCAATGCAACCTTTGAGGAAGTTTTTTCAGTTGGGTCAGATTTCAGTACTTTACACTTTTATTATGCTTTCCATGAACAACTGACTGAAAAATTTAGCCTCTTCGTCTCTCTTCCACACATACCGTGGTTGGCATTAACATCTCTGCAACAGAGAACTTCAAACTTCCTTCTGGTGATGTTATGGTTCCAGTTGCATCTCAGTTATACAACATAAATGACTAAAAATACAAATTCTCAAATCTTTCTTGCTTGGGCAAACTCAAGAAAAACAGCAGTGAACAATTAGCACTTTTAGAATGCAGAATTTCAAATACTTGTAACCACCCCACTTTTTCACTCTCTCCTTGTCAGAACACTAACATGCATTTAAACATGCATCTTAACTTTTGTTTTCAATATGCTTTTATTTTCTGGATCTGTGCAAAAGGAATTCAGCATCATCTGACACACTGCTGTATTTTTGACCCAGACCCTAACAGAGCTTGAAGATTCTAATAAACAGATGAAATCAATTTCTTGGCTTTGAGATTTCTGGCATATGCTGTCTCTTTCTGGATGTCAAAGTGAACAACTTGATATACAGCTCATGTCTCTTCATAGCTTTGAACTAGCCATAACTCTCTTTTGGGTTTTAGCAAACACATTCCTTAAAGTCTGTGGCACGTTACTTCTCAAATTCTATGTTTATTACCTAGGGTCTTGTTTCTGTAATCTCTTCTTCTCTCTGAGACTCAGAAATATTTCCCTTCTACAATTCCATCTCCTTTTGTACCCTAATATATTGGTTGTTTTGAGATGAGAGAAAGGTGCCAATGGGGTGTTAGGAATAGGATTTTTTAGAAAGTGTATATATGAGCGTAAACATTCAGAAAAAAGAGCAGTTTTTTTTGTTCCATGCCTAGATATTAAACATAACTATATCTGACAACTGAAAAGATAGCATCAGTGCCAGAAACTATATCTACTTTAAGACCAAAGCCACAATTTGCCTTCTAAAATACCCTTCTTACTACAATTACCCCCCTCCTCTAAGTTGAGGTCACTTTTTAAATACTTGTCCTCTTTAGAAAGTTCACCTGCTTATGAAGTGCCAATGGCTGAGCACTTTGAGAATCCAAAGAGCCAGGATGAACCAGAGCTGGATTTCCAGTTGGCAGAAATCCTCTCTGTGCTCTGCATCAGCCTAGTGATGTTTAACAAGCAATTCTTGACAAAGGATTTTCCTGTCTAGGGGCACAGCAAGTTATGCAAGGAGATTCTTGGCACCTTCTGAAAGAGAAGGTCTTCCTTTATCTGAAATGGACCACCTGACACCTTCCTGTTTCATATCTGACACCTTCTTCTTTCATGGTTTTTCATTTTATCTTGTGACAAAGCCATGTGTTTTTGCTTGATCACATTTGAGTTTGAAGTTGGCAACCAAGGAAATATCAACCCCTTTTTTTTTCTCTTCAAACATGCCATCAGCCTGTGAACAGCTACAACCAAAAACCCCACCCCAAACCCCAAGTATGTTTTAGATGCTACTAAACAAAACATGCCAACAAGAGAAACCCAGGCTAAAAATAAAAAGCATCTTTTTTTTTCTTGATGAGCCAGAAACCAGTGTAATCTGACTGGTAGATTAAAAAAAAAAAAGCGTATCTAGTTCATTTCATGCTCATGCTAAAGTTGATCCACTTAATTATTTCTACCATTATACAGCCTACTGCTGCTTTTTTTCTTCTTTGAAAAAGAGTCAGTTTTACAGGAGGGATATTTTATGCTCAGAGGACCTGAGATTAGAAGAGCAGTCATTTTGATACTGGAGATTTGTGTTTGGCACCAGACTGCTTTTAAGCATGTAAAAAATTTTTATGCTGACATGTGTCTGTGTTAAGAAATAATTTCAAACTCTGGGATGGTAACAGCTGTTATAGTCCAAAGAGTGAAAACCGCTGGTTTAGGATAAAAAAATCTTCCAGTGTTGTTAGAAAACAGAAGAAAGCACGTGGCATAACAGGTTAGTTTAATGCCATTGTTTGCAGTAGCTGACATTTCAGGCATAATCTGCAGGGCTCACTTGAAGTAGGACATTTTGCTGGGCAGAGATTGATTTGATACATTCTTTTATATTGCTGTGTCAAATTGGATTAGAACATAATAAAATGGAGAATGTAAAATAAAGGCCTTTGGGCTCACTGGTTAGGCAGTGTAATAAGATGCACAAGGAATTAAAATGAATTGCACTCTTCAGAAGTATGACAAACTTGTCATGTGTAGTTTGCATGGAGATTCCCTTTTTCTCATTCATTTCCCAGGTTTATCCTTCCTGTGTGCACTTTTTGTTGACCTACATAAAGTGAATTCCCTTCAGTAACTTTGTCCAGCATTTTTCTGTTCTCTAATTATTATTTGAAACAAGACGGTGTTCAAAGATAAATTATTGAAAACCTGTTACAGTTGATACTGTTCTGGTTTCGAACCATAAACTGCCCAGTGGGGCTCAAAAATTTGCCAAAATTTATTTCTGAGTTTCACTAATGCTGCCTGCTGGCCTGGAGTGCAGCCACAGGAGTATTCACTGCAGCAGCATCACTGGGTAGCCCAGGATCAGGATCCAGCTTCTGCTGTCAGGCTGAGAGATATCTCAGCTACACAGACAAGAAAATGGGGTGAGACTTGGTTTCTTAAACGATGCATGGAGTATTTCTCAGAACCTCATGGAATGAATTCTTCTAACCTTTGAAATTTTGGAAATGTTAATTGGTAAGCTGAGTACTCCATACTTCCATTTATCTGATACCCTTATCTCAGAACTCACATTACCCAAAATTGGATGTGTCTCCTATGTACCATGAGTCACTTGCTTTGAAAAGGCCTCTGTTAGCTGGAAAGCCAGTGACAAGTCTAGATGGCAGGTTGTGTGTTCTGTTTGGATAAACAGGGTTACACTTCATGGGAGAATTGGTATCAGGAGGAATTAATAAGTGACTCATGTTTCAGTCCTGAATTTAATTTCAAATATTACAGAAAATCTGAATACAAATGATATGCTGCATCACTTTTGAAATTTGGAAGAAGTGATTCAAAAGAAAATACCAGAGTCAATCTTCTGCCTAAGTTAAAGCAGGGAAAAAGGACCCGTTCGTATCAAAGTAGTCCCAGTGTGCGTGCACATTCAACTCTCAGTTGACTGTAAAAAATGAAGTTGATCTTGGGACACTTAATGCTGTTTGAAGGCAGCTTTTCACTTGGAATGACTGTCAGCTGCTCTGTCACATCCCTACTTTTCCCTTGCAGCTGAAAAGCAGTAACTTCTCCTACAAAAGCCAGGTTTATCCTCCCCAACACCAAGTGCCCGTGTCCCTGCCTGTACCCCAAGTGAGGAGCTGCTTGTGCTGCTGCTGCACTTCCATCCTCGTGTGGGACAGCACTGTGCAGAGAATTCACCTTAAAACCAGGAAAATACAAATTTTCATAAGGAATTTTCAAAGAAACAAAAAAAAGGATTTAATGAATTTGGTCTGTAATATGGGCATGCAACCAGACCACACAGGTGAGGTGAGGGTCTGAATTCAGGCAAGTTATTTGTCTCAGAACATCTTTTACTTTTCAATGGCTTCTTATTCCCAGCTAAGCAGATGCTTCAGTGCTTTCCTGAACCGAGGTCTAACAAACTTACCCTTTGATCTTACTGCTAATGATGTCTGGTTTATTTGACTCTAAAATGTGCACTCCACTGGAGTACAGTTTGACATAGCAAATGAAATATTTACTGACATTTGGCACTGGTGCCTTCACCTCTGTGGATTTCTGTAATGTATCATTCTCTGAAGGTCTGTCCTCCAGAGAATGCGTGGGATTCATCTCTAATGGCATTACAAGGAGGTCGGCTCCTGCTCTGAGTAGAAAGCTCCTTCTTTTTCAGAAGCCATTTCCATGATTTTATACCTAATCACTGTTTGGATTCCTGCAGAGAATTTGATAACAGAGACTTTGGGGTAACAGAAACACAGACTTCTAAAATACATTCACCATTTGCCCAGGAACACAGTGATGCCAAACAAAGAGTTAAACCAATTCAGTGTGTTTCACTGCTTTCATGGAACAGCATTGTCTGAACTCTGTTTGGCTGGATTATAGCTGTGGGGTTTTCTGACTTTATGAGAATAGCTTTTTGAAGAACTGAAGATCGCTACATAAGAAATGTTGAATCTGCAATTCTGGCTGATTAGTGTGCTGTAAGTTACATAAAAAATCATGCAAAACAGGAGAACAGGAAAAATAAGAAAAGTAATATTTCCTTAAGTAAGTTTCACATTAAGTAAGATTAAAACATTCTCCAGCATTTCTATGCTATCAGCAGGGCAATGACTAAACCCACTGTCTCCTACATAAAACATTCTTTAATATATCCAAAGAACAAGAAATGAGGACTGAAAATGTACTGTCAGTTTCCCTGGATTAAGGTCAAAGCTTGAGAAAGAGAGAGAATAGAGTATTTTCCTTCACAAATTCAACAGACAATTTCAGGTATAATCAGATTAGGGAAATAAAGTCAGAAACAAATAAAACTCAAAAAGAAAAATTGTAATACTTACATTGGTGACATATTCAATATCCTTCCAAATATTACATTCCCTGGGAAAATCTGCCAAATCTAAAAAATTATCCACTACCACTTGGCCAATCAAGTCATGCCTGGAGAATCTGTCAAAGTCATACACAGAGAAATGGAGTTTCCTTGTGTTGAGATCATTGTATGGGACAGCAAATAAAAAAACTTCATCAAATACTGGATTGAGGGTCTTTCTGTGCACTTTAGTCTGGTGTTTTGTTTTCCTGTCAGGAAGCAGATATATCTTCACGTATGGATCTGAAGTTCCAGAGAAGTCCTTTGCTGGCAGGTTGATGGCCTTGTGAATCTTCACTATCAGCTGCTCTAAATCACAGTCATACTTGAGGATAAAGTTGAGTTTTCCACAGGCCTTGCTGTTACTCCTCCGGCCGTCGTCCGTGTCCAGTGATCTCTGCTTGTACAGCTCTGGCTTAATGCGGCCAATGCCCGTCAGCTGCTCCTGCTTCTGCACCTGCTGGATGTTGAAGTCAGGGTTGGACAGGTTGAGCTGTCTCCGGATTGAGTTGTGCCTTAAAGTGAGAAGGAAAGAATTGAAACAGGCTGTGCTGAGGCGGGGTGAGGATCTGTGCACACACACTAAAGACCCTGTTTGCATTTGACATATTTCTGTAACGTACAGTGGGGTCAGATTTTTAACAAAGGGATAAACCGTGAGACCCAACAGTTGTGAGAGCTGACCTTCAGCATCACACCACTAATGCCACATCATTTTCTGTTCCCAGGTCTCAAGTTGGTCTGAAATGGTTTGCTGACCACCCCAGCAACTGTTTTCCTTTTTTCTCTCATACCTGATGTAATAAACTCTGGGGCACTTTGGCTGTAAAGCTCCTTTACTTTCATTAGTTGAGGATAAGAAGTTGCTTTTAGCTCCAGTCCAGTGAAATACTTAATTCACACTTACTGTAATAGAAATTTCTCCTTCATGGATGGTAACAAAAATCAAATTTGCAATCCCTGTTGAGGTAGGGGGATATGAAAGTGAAAGTTGGATTAGGTAAAGTCCTAATCTTCTATGAGTTCCATTTTATTGTCCTATTCATATGCAACAATCACTCAGAGTACTGGAATACCGGGAGCTCAGGTTGAACACAGAAAGAGCACGTGGAAAATGCCAGCATAGGATTAATCCAAAGCTATTTATATTGAATCTAATCAGCAATAGTTCCTCTGCTATAATTGTTCATTCATTCCTGGTAAATATCTGTTTACCCATGCTTAAAGCAGGAACAGGCTCTTATGTGCTATCCTAATTTTTTTCTCTTGTTGCATAATAAATACATAATCTTATGGCTGTACATTAGTCATTTCCAGGATAAAATATTATGTCACCAAAAAAAAAAGAAAAAATTAAAAAAAATTCAACCCTTAAGCTCCTCATGGCAGTGAGAGGTGCAGAATATCCTGTGGAGGAATAAAAAGAAGAGGCTAGCAAAGAGCCACTGCACTAGTGCTGTACCTTCTCCAACTGAAATGCATCTGCTTTGACTCAGATATTTACTGGCTCTTCACATGCTGATCCTTATTCTTGCTGTATGAAACATAACCCTTCTATCACCTGCCCCTGCCCACACTCTCACCCTCCCCCCTTCCTCTTCCCTCGTGCACTGGTTCTCCAGTTCCCCTGGAGACTTCACTGACTCTTGTTCAGTCACTTTTCCCCCCACAGTCATGATTGTGGCTAAAATCTACAATTTTTAATCCTATTTCTAACTCTTGCAAGTGTTTCATTAGCTTGCCCTACTTTTCTTCTTTGGTTGTTTTAAAAATCTTTGAGGAGATATTACTGAACATTCAGCACCAGTGCTAAGTGCAAATGAATATGCTTTACAAGCTAAATCTAGGCTGTTCTGGTGCTTTTAAGGGACATGGGACTCTGTGTTATCCAGCTCCTGAGGGAAAAGCACCAATGAGACAGTAGTCAAGAGAAGAGTGGAATAGGATTGCGATCCTGTCCTTTCAACCTATGAGGTTTGTGCACCTCAGTGAGCAACTTATGTGTCTTTTTTTTTTTAAAGGAAAGTGACAAGAAAATGATAATTTTTTTTGGATCAGTGTGCTGTATAACCAAGCTGTGCTTTTTGGACTGTACCTGCATTAATTAATAACAGAGAGAAACTGGAGTTACTGACCGGGCAGACGAGGTTGGCTCAGTGATCTGCCGCTGCATTCGCACATTGGGCACGCAGTTCTCCTTCGTTCCCGCCTGGGTGTCCAATGGAAGGTCAGGAGAGGTGTGGCTGATCTTCATGGAGGCCTCGGGGTAGGCGGCAGGCTGGCCCAGGTAATCCTCGCTGTAGTCACGGTCATTGGGCTCCGCGTCCGTGTAGTGCAGCGGCTCCTGCTTGCTGTCCTTGTTCCCGAACGGCAAACCCCGCTCCCGCCACGGGATCCAGCACAGCTTCCAGGACACGAACAGGGACACGCCAAACAGAGCGAGGCCACAGGCCGTGACAACTAAGGAGAGCAAGCTTATTGAAATATCTGCAAACGAGAGAAACACATCCCTGTCACACCTCTGTGCTTTTGGAGCTCTGCATCTCCAGAGCATCAGTATGGGAGGTAAACACAGCTGGATGGCAGAGCCACAAAAATTACATTCTGGTCCCTGCCACAGTCATAAAATACAAACTTATTAAAAGTTCTAATTTTTTTCCCCCCCAAGGAAAAAAGAATTGTTTGGAATTCAGTATAAGGCTACCTTGATAGAACCTAGCTTAGGAATTCAGTATAAGACTTGAACCTAGCTCATAATTTCTCTCCAAAAGCTGGGTGGGATGAAAGGTCCTTCTAAATACGAAAAGGGTTGTTCACTTGCTCACTCAACTTCCTACTGATGAAAGAGCTGTGCTTGCAGTACATTTTATCTATTTTTTTCATTTCATGTAGTGCAGTTTCCTCCACCTGCTTTACCAGTTCTTACTAGCTTCTCTTCCAGAGCCTTTCTTGGACTTAAACACCATGAAAATATTCACACAAGCACATCCATGACATGATTTTTATTACATATTTCACTGATGTATCTTGGTTTATTATTTTAATTTCATTCCATCTAATTTTAGACTCATTCCTATCTTTGCACATTACTTTTGACTATCAATGCATGGCTTGCTCTTCATAATTTAATTAGGATACCAGTATCTCTTCAAAACAGAGATTTTTCTGCGTTTTTTAACTCCAAAGGCTCTTTCTTTTCTGTTTCCAAATTTCTGGTATAAAATGGAATGTGGAGATGAGTTTTCTGTTGTTTTTCCCCACATTTCCAGCATTATCCTACTCCATCAACACAAATAAGTTACAACTGGGAGTGGGTTTTGCTCTGTTTTGCTTTAAGTTGCACATTGGGAAAATGACTCAGTGGAACAGCTGTTTTTGTGGTTACAGTGTTTTTGAAATGAATCTCTCTGTGGATTACACAATACATCATGCCTTAAACACAATTAGTGAGAATTTTATTTTACTGCCTTAAATTATAAACACAAGCTGATCAAAGCAATTTTTCACACTGTGTGTAGGTTCAGAGTGTCAGGCTGCATCTCTCTAAGCAAACAGCTAGCCTGAATTTTCAAAGGATGGCAGGAGGTTGAAATGTACTGCTTCTACTAAGACAATTATTTAAGAATGACAATTCAAATGAAACAGCCCCAGTCCATTCGAAAATAAAAATAACATTTTTTTTAAGAAGTGGAAAAGTCAATACCTTCTGCCCCTGCTGTGAGTCTCATTCTCACCAGCCAGACAGATTAAATTTCCACAGTGGGGGGAGTGACACTGCCATCCATTTCACACAGGAGCTGTCCAGTTTATTTTGCATGCTCAAAACCAATTTCAAACAATTTTAGCCAGCACAGCCCTTTCTGCCTTCTCCGAGTCATATGAAGACAAAGCTCATTAACGGTGGGGACAGCACAGCAGCTGCTTGAAATTAAAGCAAAGAGTTTCAGAGCTGAAATTAATTAAAGAAATTCCTCCCATGTATAAAAGGGAATTTGGGAGAAAGTAGAATGGTAGTTCTTGATAATTTTTGAATATTTATTGGTAAACAAATCTGGCAGTGGAGGCAGAGCACAACCTCTTCTTGATTAAAAAGCTGAGGATCAAGGATGCAGTATTGAAAGAAGACCTTTAGAATAAAGCAATTTGTCTTGGATTCCCTGGAGAAGAAGCAAGAAATACATCAGAAGTCTGCAAAAAGGCCATTTTTTTCAAAGAACTGATTCAAGTAAATGATCCAGCATTGAAAGAAATGAGAAATTTGGAGTTGTCAGAACCAGCCAGAAGATTACAAGGTGAGAACAGAAGACTGCTCAATGATAAGGGTGTGTTAATATGGTGAGGAACAATTTGGAAAGCAGACCAGCAGTCCCCTACCCTTCCTTGAAGATGACTTTAGCAGAGGAAGTTTTCTAGAGAAGACACACCACGAGGAAAAAAACCATGAGGGCAATATGAACTGCTTTTCATATGGAGAGTTTGGGGGGCTTTAAAAACATACCTCTGAGTTTGATAATGTAACACCAGTATCTCACAGCTTGCTTCCAGAGAAGCTGGGTAATAAACAGTGCAGGTCACAGCATGAGAGGGGATTGTTTATCCATCATCTTGGTTTTATTTCTTCCTGACTCCTGTGTGTCAGGAAGAAGTTTTTGTATGAAAGTTTTGTTTCTGTGGGTGGAAGAGGGACCATCTCATATCTGTCTTACTTCTATGGAAGACAGTAGGACTAAAGGGTAGTGCTCTAAGCTGTTCCCTTTCATCAGACAGTAATTTTCACATCCTGCATGCCTGGCTGGCAATTTTCAACAGCGCAGATCCATTGTGAATAGCTGAGGTGAGCACAGTCCCACGTGAAGAGATTTTTGGCTGCATCCTGGAGCTGCTTTTCCATTAGCCACTTGTACTGTCACATACTCTATTTTCTGTATAATTTTTACTCCATCTTTCCAGATGTCTCAGTTTTTCTAAGCCTGTTTATCTGTATTCTCCTGTGGTAGCAGTACTCATCTGATGCCAGTGATTTCCTCTGCTTTGTAATGAGAGAAGGGTAAGTCTACTTTTTTGTCCTCAACAGAAATGAGATCCACAGCACAGAAATGTGTTCCTCAGAAATCCAGCTGCTTCTAAATTCCCTCTGTGAATGCCATGATGCCAGCCAAGTGTCTTGAGGGGGTGATATGAACCCAAGTCAAAATGCTATAATTCTACCTTTGTCATCACAGCTGCACTAAGAGCTGAGCTCCCAAATTCCAGCATGTCAGAATACTTGGACAGTATTACAGCATATTGATGCTGGACAATGTGTTCCACACTAGCAAAGGAGGCCTTTTGACACAAAACAAGAGGACAGACCTTCAGGTTTAACAGATTAAACATTCTTGAGACTTGGTAGCTTCCTCTAATTCTTTGTCTATTGAGATTGTGACTTCATTGTTAGAGGACTCAGGAGGCATGGCCTGTATTTCCATGCAGTTCCAACAACCAGGAACTCAGCTATGGCTTCCAGAAAGGCCATGGACACAGGCTCTCTGAATACCGTGGCATTGCCTTACAGATATACATTATATATATTATTTTAATTCCATTCCAAATAATTTTAGACTCATTCCTATCTTTGCACATTACTTTTGACTATCAATGCATGGCTTGCTCTTCATAATTTAATTAGGATACTAATATCTCTTCAAAACTGAATCTGATGTAATAATCAATTTTTGACCAGGTTTCCATGTTTCAATCCCTTGTACTCTACTTACTTCCACCTTATTTATCCACTGTGCTTATCAGTATAATTTTTTTCTGGGGTTTTATTTGGTAGCAATCACAAGGTTAAAAATGATGTGGAAGTAGCAAGTGAAATAGAGTTTTCTATGGATCATGCCATCAGTTGTTACCAAAGACTGAAGAGATGAATGTGGCCTTTCTGTCTGTGACAGATTTTATTACAATCAGTGAGATAAAAACCCCCTCAGTCCTTTTATCAAAAGACTTAGTTTGGTCATTGCTGAATGCTGAATATTTTTGAATTTTTCTACTTATATTTTAAAGTAGATCTGTGACACTGAAAAGAAAAATCCCACTTTTTATGTCAAGAAATTGTATGACAGGAATATAAATTATCTTGTCTTCAGATTCTGCTATTAAACAGAACCACAGAACCCCTGGAGAAGGGACCCTCCAGATTATTTAGTTCAACACTCTGCCCAAGCAAGGTCACCTCACATAGGACACCCAGAATATGCCCAGAAGAAATTTCTCCAAAGATGGTGACCTCCCCAGCCTCTGTTGGCAACCTATTCCAATGTTTGAGCACCACCAAGAAGGCTAATAGCATAATCTGACTTTGGTGGGGATAAAATACTAAGTGGGTAACATTTTTTAGACCACAATAACCAGAATTTCAGTAATGCTGTAAGATATAACTGCACTTTGTACTTTATCTAGTAAAAAAGGAAATAAAATTATTCTTCTATTTATATTCCAATGTTTTTAGTATAGATACACTGAACATAAACTTTTATATTGACTTTGAATGAAATCATAGACTGTTCTAAAAGAATTTGAATAATGTTGAATTTTTACATACATGTTGCATGATTGTTGTTCAGTATGGGAGGCTGTAAGACCAAAGATAAACATATAATCATTCCATCCATATTCTGACAGTACCACATTGCAGGCTTGTGACTTGTTTATTTTGGAATAAATGGTTGTTCCTTACTCTCTAAATCTCTGATGCTGAAAAACCTCACCAAAAAAATGAGACAAGCAAAATACAGAAATAATAGTGGTGGCTTTGTCTGTCCATATGTGAAACAAAGATTGAAGTATTTTTTTTCCTTCTTGTGCTTATCAAGTTAACATTTAGATTGATAAATTTTATATAAAATAAAATACCTATATTAGCCAACAATGGGTAAGGTTAATAGCTAACACAGATCAATTTATGTGTCTAGACATGCAATTTGAGTTATGGAGTCAAAAAGCACAAATTGTACTATTTGGATTTGTCTGGCTCCAAAAGATTCAAATAAGAGCCAACATACGAAAAAGAAAAAAACAACTGAACTGCGAATTTCTCATCATCCAGGCACAGAGAGGATCTTTAATCAAAGTAACTGCTGACCAATAATGTAATTATTTAGACAATCAAGTTGCTGGTTGCCTGGATGTGACTGCTATTCTACCAAATGAACTCCTTTCCCAACAAGCTGGCTGTAATTTGGTTTAACTTGAGGCTGAAAGGGTGTTACTAGAAATCCTAACTGGGAGAGTTCTTTTACACATTTCTATGGAAGTAAACAAGCTTTCTTCTCTATACTGATTTACTCCTGTTTTTATTAAAATGACTATTCAGATATTCCAGCATTATTGTAATGTACAGTTGATCTGTTGGGTGAAGTTTGGCTAGCAAGTAGTGAAACAAATCTTAACTTCTAGTCCAACAGAAGCAGTCGTCCCCTATTCATACCCAACAAATTTCAAAAGGCATTCAAATAAAAAAATAAAATAATTTTTTTGAAAAATCATATTACTAGATTTTAGGATATATTGGGACAGATCAGTCAATCTTTGTGAATATGATTCTGTCTAAATTCAGTGGAAATTTCAAGCTGTCATTTCCTGAGGGAAAAAAATCATCCTTTCATTACTTTTGTGTTGTTTAGGGGGAGATTTCAAGGAATGTGAAGTGTTTAGAAGTCTAGTTTTGTGAAAAACAATGAAAACATCAGTGCCTCTTGCTTAAATCCTAGGTGTGCTTCTGACAATCTAAATTGTCTTTCTTTTGTGCAAATACATCCATGGAGGGTTAGCCATCATTCAGCTCAGTAATGGTACAGTAGAAGCAACTGGATTTTGTTTTTTTAAACCTAAGACCCTAACTTTTCCAGTGGAGAAGTGTTCTTAGGATCAAGTATCTGAAGCAGTTTTAACCTGGTATTGCACTGCAGTTTCCTCTGTGCTTCACAAGTTTCCCTTAATTAACATAACTGGCACTGGTTCAGGATGGAAGGTGTCCCTTTGCAAGGACTCCTGGGACAGAGGAATAATTCTCAGCTAATGTATTCTTCTCTGAAATGCTGTTAATTATCCTTAATACTGTGTTTAGAAGCTTCCAGTGCAATTCTTTAAAGGAAGGCAGCTGAAAACCAAGGGAATGAATCTTGGATTATATTCATTTTATAACACATACATACATGCTCCAACTCTTCCCTCTCTGGCCCTGAAATTTATGAGTGTGGACCAACAAAACATGCCTAAATGAGATCAGTGTCAGGGCTTCACATGGTAGTAACATTCTCCATGCTCGGAAAATGTATTTGTAGCTGGGTCTCACTGGTATTTGAGGCTGTTATTAGCTTTTAGTGATTTTTTTTTTTTTATTCCCTGGTTGTGTGTTCTACATCTTCTAGGTAGGCTTTAGGGTATGTAAAGCTCTTGTGTTGGTTAAGACACTGTTCTAATCCTCTGAGTGGATTGCATGTCTTTTTATTCCTGAATAGTGTTACAAATTCCAGTTTATCCGTGTGTGCTTTCTCTTCATCTGCTTTGCTTCGGCTACAAATTGCTTTCATGTTTTTTCCAGGTATTGCTTAATATTAATTAAGTCTCATAAATTAACCAGATCAATGAAATGTAACCCTAGGACTTCACCAAGGTACTTGTCAATTAGTTTAAATCTACATAAATTCCACAGCACAATTTCAATATGAAATCAGAATTACTAAAAGGCCATATAAAATACAACAAAAAGTACAAAAGCAGTAAAAGATTTTTTTGTGCAGAATATTTTTCTCATAGCAATTGCAGTGATACAATTCAAAACTGTCATAAGATTGACATAATAGTTTATTGATAAGATCACCATACTAAAGCTTTAGGCAAAAAAGAAAACCCAACAAAACTTAAAGCAAATTGTTCATGGACATTAAATAACATGAATAAAGTACTTAAAACATAGTAAATTACTCCTTTTTTTGTTGTGTAAAAAGAAAGTTTGCTTATTAAGAAGAAAAGTTATGTAAGCAGGACATCTTGTTTGTAATTCAGGTAAGGTCACTTCATACTTAGATAGCTGATTAATTACAATAAAAATTGTATGTGAACTTGTTCTAAGAAGAATTTATCACTGTTTGCACACCGGATCTCTAATATATTTAGTCTGCATTAATGCGAATTTCTTTGACAACTTAGCTGACACATAATATTCTGCTACAGTCTGTAAGTGACAAAAAAGCCTTTACTAATCAGACAGCTGGCTGAATGAGCAGTGATTTTTAAAGACAGAGTTGAGAGGAGTCATATGTTCAAGGGCTTGCATTTTTCCCTGACATCCTGCAGTAGTATCTACTGACAAAGAATGATGCTGTTGCTCTCGTGGAAACTAAAGCTTCTGCTTCACAAGTGACATGGACACAAAGTGCAGTAGAAAAAAGAATTTTTCATGTCTGCATATACTTGACTGTAATAAGATTTATCCAGGTTGCCACGCCTCATTCTTGGTTCTTTTTGGTTTTTACCACATTCTCTTGAAATACTCACTTCATAGAACTGATAAAATGTGCAAAATTACTGGATACTTTTGGTTTTCTAATACTGAGTGTAAAGTACTATAAACTGGGAAAAAAAATTCCATAAATAATAATAGAAGAGAGGACAGAAGTTCTAAAGATACCATGCCAGATTTTTCAAGTACTCTGTGTGCGGAGATGGGCTTTAATGGCTCTATTTTATCCTGTTAGGAAGAATCATCGAGAGTGATACATTTGCAGGACAGGAAAAGTAGCTGGAGCAAAGTAACATGAAATCTTCTAAAAGCCACTTGGCATTTAAGGCATGCTTGTGTCTTGTTAGCTAAAAGGGAAAGCTGGTGATAAGACGAATGGGAAAGAAATTTTGGGGGTAGACACTGATACTGCAAATTCCAATGACCATCAGGCCTGTGAGGTGCTTCACAGTGAGCAGTTGTGTTTTGTAGGAGTAAAGTTCCTGTGACTGCAGCCAAAGCCATGATGCCTATTTCCACCCACCCACTTTTTTTGCTTCTTCTCTGGATGTGTTAAATCCCAGAATCAGATTATTTATCCCAAGAAAACAATTAATATGATACACTTAGACTCTTCTTTTTCTTGCAGGCTCCTTCACAAAGTGAACAGAGTTGTTAATTAATGTTTTGCAAGTGTTTATCCTGGCTTTTTTAAGGTATGCAAAATAGAAGTTCATGTAGTAATTCAAGAATTTAACTTTTCATCTAGTCATAGAAAATGACTCTAGTCACTTTTGGCAAATACGGTGTGTGTTCCCTCATTAGCAGAATGAAAGGTTTTAATAGCAAAATGAATGATGGAGAATGAATAAAGAATAACCTAGGAGAAATATTCTAGTAGAAATTTTTTTGGACAAATTGTGTGTGTTAAAAATTACAAAACCACCAAGATTTGTGAATATTTTGATGACTAAGCCATCAGAGCACACATTAATCTTGAATATTATGACCCTATGAATAATAATGAAGAGAAATTGCCATTTATTTCTGCAGTATATAGCCAGCAGCAGGAAGTCCCCAGGTTATGGAGGAGCAAACAGCTTATTTGAACCACGCCAATAAGCTCTAAGTTCCATTATAGTCCTTGAAAGCCCAGTAAGTTGCAACAATAGTAAAATGTTTTAGAGTACTAAAGGAAATGACAGAGCAGCACTTCATTTCCCATTTGTATAAAACTGTACAGTAATACTGTACCAAAGTGCTCAAAACAACAGTTAAAGAGATCATAAAATCATAGAATGGTTTGTGTTGGGAGGGACCTTAAAGATCATCCAGTTCCAACCCCTCTATCACAGGCAGGGACCCCTTCCACTAGACCAGGGTGCTCAGAGCCCCACCCAGCCTGGCCTTGGACACTTCCATGAGTCCAGGGGCAGCCACAGCTTCTCTGGGCAACCTGTGCCAGTGCCTCACAACCCTCACAGTAAGGAATTTCTTCCCAATATCCAATCTAAACATACTCTCAGTGTGAAGCCATTCTCCCATGTCCTGTCACTCCAGGCTGCTGTAAATAGTCCTTCTTTCTTGTAGGCTCCTTTGGGTACTGGAAGGCCACAATTAGGTCATTTTCTCTTCTCCAGGCTGAACAATCCCAATTCTCTCAGCCTTTCCTCATAGGTGAGGCTCTCCATCTCTCTGATCACCCTGGGGGCCTGATCTGGACTGGCTCCAACAGCTCCCTGTCCTTCCAGTGCCAGGGACCCCTGAACTGGATCCAGCACTGCAGGTGGGGTCTCACCTGGTTATGTTAATAACCATAATAATCTGGTTAAGTTAATAACCATCAGTGATAGCATTTGTTATGCTAATAAAAATAATAAAGAAGTAGCAATACTGCTTTCTTTTAATTTTGATCCCCTTTAGGGCATCATCTTTTCACGGGTAAAACAATAAAAAAAAAGTAATTTACCCAAATCTCTTACTGAATTACTTTCTTTTGGTGGGAAAATTTGTGAAATTAAATTACTCCAAAGGACCATGGGAGATGTGGACAGAGCACCAAAGAGTATGAAGGGCTGTTTGAGCTTTAGCAAAATTTAAGTTTCACATTAATACCTAAAGACTAAATATATACACACAAATCTATAATGTGATGAATATGATTAAAAGATACTTTCATAGAGATAGCCAAATGATTAATAGGAGTTGTGTTGCTCATATAGTTCTAGTCAAAATCTGTATTTTTCTTTCAAACTTCCAGTCTTTTTCCTACTGGAAGTGTTGAATTTCACATACCAGTGGTCTCTCCTTCTCTGTAATCTTATTAAGCTTAGTGGAAACCCTTAGCCTTTCTGATTTTGAATAACCTAACAAAAATATCTATTTTTGAATCTTTCTTAATTTGTTGGGGAATTTCTGGTTTTGTGGTTTTTAAAAATAAATCTGTAAGAAATAAGAAGACAGTGTTACTTTTCTGGACAATTTACAGAGTAGAAGTGCAAGCTTCTCTTTAAAGTCAGATTGCTTGGAATGGAAACGAGGTCAATTATTTCATTAGCTTCCTTTTCAGAATCAACTACTCCAAGCCTACATTATGGGAATTTGGCAAGTCACAGTGGTTCAATATTTACAATACTTGCTTTACATTTAAGGAAGAGCCAAAATTCATTTGCTTTCTCTATACTGGCAGATCATAAAAAGATTGTCACATGTGTTGAAACCTCACAAGGGACTTCAAGAAAGTTGCCTCCATAGACTGATATGGATAAAGAGGAAATTTATTGCTTATTACTGTCACAAATCACTAGCATCTTAAGCTGATTAAATAGCCTGATTTTTCTTCTAGGAAGGAGTTGTTGGCACAAAGGGAAATAAAGACAGCCTTGAAAGCATTTATCTTCATCAGATGAGGAGCCAGATACACTGCAATGCTCACATTGACTTCTTTTAAAAAGTATTTCAGCCACAGCAAATGTATTCTGTGTCTGTTGTTCTTTGTGAACTTAGGGTTCCCACTTTATAAAAGGAAGCTTTTTGGGCTGATCCATATGTATTAGGGTGTGATGGAAGCCTTGCTGGCAGGGATATTTACTACTAGGAAAGATAATGAATTAATAATTTACAATCAAATCATGTCTACTATGAATTCACTGTTGGAAAAAAAATATATGGAATATATTTCTTTTCCATTCATACTCCATCACTAGAGAGCAAAAGAAATAGTGGAAGACTTCCACAGACTTATGAGTGGGTAATTCTGGAAATCATAAAATCATAGAATCATTTGGCTTGGAAAAGATCTTTAAGATCAAGTCCAAATGTCTTGTCTGTCGACAACACTGTCTAGGAGAAAACTGTAGAACAGATATGAAAACAGAGAAAATCAAGAGAAATCTAAAGTGAAACATCTTAGGAATGTAGCAGCTAAAGAACAGAACTGAGAAACAGATTTGAGAAAATTATCATTCAGACTGCTCTTCTGCTTTTTCATTCCTAGACATGGATTATTTTAAAGCTGAGATGCTCTTGGAAGCCTTCCTAATTTTGGCAAATCTGAATACAGAAAAGAATTCCAACTTGCTTATTTTTGCAAAGCATATACTAAAGAATGTATGCTTTGAGTAAGATTTGAATATATCTGGATTTCCGTTTGCTTGGGTTTATTTGTACAGCCATGCAAGATATTAAAAGAAATCTGTAGAAAGAACAAGTAGCAACAACTCTTATGAACTGAGCAATTTCTTATGAACTGAATAATTTCATGTTGTACTTAGTTGTGAATGTAAAGTTGAAACTGGACAGCTTGAGGGGTTTTTCTTCTTGTATTTCTCACTCCACAGTGGGCAGGAGGCATCCAAATGTGCAGCTTTCTCAGGGAACAGCAAGCTGGAGGTACTGTGCTGTACTGTAGTTCACTGAGGGATGAATTCAGGGCTTTACTCTCTACAGCTGCTGGTTTAAGCACTTTGATTGAGCTATAATAGATTAAAAAGAGGAAAAAAAAATCAAGATGATAATAAATCTGAGCCACGCACTTCAGCATCAGTGAAGCAACTGTGGGATTGCTGCTCTCCAACATAAATGTCAAAGTTCATGGATGGGATGCAAAACTGCTGTCAGTGACTCAGGAAGATTAATGTATTAATATGCCCTTAAATTCCCTGAGTCAAACTGGGCACCCATACCTGGAGAAACGTGGCTCTGCCACACAGCCAAAGGGACACGCTCAACAAATCACTTACTGTGAAAAGGTCAGGAGCTGCTGAGAACCTGCTGGATTCATAAGGAAAACAAATCTTTAGAAGGAGACAGGTGGGGGACAAGGGACAAAGATGAAACTTGATATAACCCTAAGTGCTGTCAACTTCCACATTTGCCAATCCCTCTTGTACCTTCCCGTCAACAACACCCATAGCTTTGTACCCACAGAATAATGAAATAGAAGTGCCACAGAACAGTATCAATAACGAGTTCATTAAGGCTGGAAATTCTGGCAACTGTCAAGATTAAGATATTTCAGCTTTTATGAAAAACAGCGTATTTTTGCCCTTCCACCTCTATGTAAAGCCAGACATTTTCCAACAAATGCAGTCCTGCAGAAGGGCCTGCTGCCTCAGAAGTTAATTTATTTTTCATTCGTCTTGACATAAAGGTCAAGATAGTAATGCTTCAGCATTTCAGGGCTTTAAGGCTGATAGTAACTTCACCAAATATGTTAGCCTTGCACCTGTCTAGAGGTTTCAAAAGCTGCAAGGAGCCTCATGGTGGATTTGCACCTAAGAAAAGCAGGAGGTGTTTTTATTTTAGATATTTAAAATCACAGTAAGCCACAACTCAAGAAACTTGTGAACACAGAGACTAAGGCCAGAGAAAGGATCAGAAGCTCATACAAGAAGTCATTTATAGCAATGGCTGCATGTTGAACCCTATTTACGAGTATCAGACACTTAGAAGAAGTGAGTTACTTCAATGCATCTAAAAATGTCCAGCAATTAAAATATTGACAGTTAATATTTTAGAACTGTCCTGAAAATTTTAACCTATTTCCCTCAATGACAATGAACAGGCGCACTTTATGCACTCCATTTTTCCAACACTGCAGATGGATTCACACCAATTTACATTGGTTTGTGTGTTCAGAGGTTTCTCTTTTGCTTTCTGTTCTCCCTCATTCCATCCCACCCCTCTGATATTCACGCTCACAAATGACCATCCCAAGTCTAAAATACATCAGCATGGGTGGAAAGAAAAGATTCTGAAGTATGTATTAAATACATATAAATTGACCACTGACATAAGCTTAATAAATGATGCTGCCTGTAGGGCTACTGTCCGTCAACTTACAGTATGCCCCTCAACCTCTTGGATTGTGACATGAAGGTCCCTTAAATATATTTTTATCCAGTGCTTTCAAATATCATATGAATAGGAAAAGATATGAAAATCCATATTTTTAATTGGAAAGATGTAAATTTCAATGTTTTAAAGAGCAATTTGCAAGCTATTTTTCTTCAGTCTTTATTTAAGTTTAGTGACCTCTGCTATATATCTGAGACATAAGTGACAGCTTTCTGTCCTTATTTAAATAATCAATGAATCTGCCATTGTTTATAGGGTGAGTGTTTTTTTCTTTTTAAAATCAAGATTTACTCATGAAAGCTGTGTGAAAAAGCATTAAAATTTGTCTGGACATACATAGTTAAAACCACTGTGAGTATATCTGGATCTGAAGAATGTTAATGCAAGGTAAACAGTGCAGAATGTGTTCAGAAACCCTAGTGGATATTCGAAGAATTGTTTGTTTTTCTATTCACAATGCCAAGTAGACTGTAGAACAAAGCTGTTTAATTATCTTAGTGATTAAACTGTTTATTGCTAAGAAGCTTTTCCCTTTATAAATGTCAAAGTTACTTAAATGTCTTTTTAGAAACAGGAGCAGAAACCAAGATGCAGCACAGTCCTCATGGTGAGAACTGGTAAAACAGTTTGAAAAGTTAAAAATGGGACCTGGATCTTCTCCCTCCTCATTGTGAGTCTAGCAACTTTCCAGTTGCTTCTAGAGAAGCACGATGCAACTAAATAGAAGGGATGCAGAGAGTTTGACAAGCATTGCTTAGCACACAAGCAAGATTTTGACCACTAGACAGATGGGATAGCTTTTTCAGATAACCCAGTTATAAACGAGTTAATTAAATAACAGAATCCTGAGAAAGCTGTCATCTCTCCAAATGCACCTGCTTTCTGGGAGGCGGCAGGCACACGGCCAGCACGTGAAGGGCTGACAGGATGAACAGATTTTGCAGAAGGAAAGTGATACAGGGAGCTGAAAAGCCATGTCACCAACCCTGCAGCACCAAAAACTCGTGCTGAGCATCAGTTCTTAGGTTGTAAAGCATAAGAATTTTTTTTTTTTCCAGAGTAGATTCCAGGAAGACTGAAATACCATGAATCATAGAATGGTTTGGGTTGGAAGGGACCTTAAAAATCATCTACTTCCAAACCACCTGCCAAGGGCAGGGACACTTTCCAATAGACCAGATTGCTCAGAGCCCCATCCAACCTGGCCTGGGACACTTCCAGGGATGAGTCACTCACAACTTCTCTGGGCCTTGCCACCCTCACAGCGAAGAAATTTTTCCTAACATCTAATCTGAACCTGCTCTCTTTCAGTTTGAAGCCATTTTCCCTTGTCCTGTCACTACATGTCCTTGTAAAAAGTCTCTCACCCTCTTTCTTGTCCACTCCCTTCAAGTACCGGAAGGCCACAGTTAAGTCACCTTCTCTTTTCTGGGCTGAACAAACCCAATTTTCTCAGCTTTTCCCTGTAGGAGAGATGCTCTATCTCTCTAATCATCTTGTTAGCCTTTCTCTGGTTAATGTCCTTCCTGTGCAACTACAAAGTTCCAAAGCAATTATAACCAACATCTATAATAAAAAATTGAAGTAGCAGTTTTGATAAATGCAGCAATTCTGAAAGATCTAAGCAGAAAATCTGAGGAATGGTATTTATGTACAATCTTAAATGATTCCTACAGTAAGGATTTGTAGTTGTCTTCCATGCCCCAAGTGATGCATCCCATCTTCTTTTGGAATATTTAATTGCAAATGGTACATGCAATTGCTACCAAACTTAATAGCCTCTTTCAAGTTGCAATTCTCCAGATTTCAATCTTGCTGTGCTTTCTTCTAAAGCAAACTCTGCAGCATTTATTTTATAAACTTTTATTATCAAAAGACCATTTTACATATTACATAAGAACCTTAATCTGATAATTAACTGAGTGGAGAATAGCAAAATAATTAACTGGATTAAAAGTAAGATCTAAACTAGTTTGAATATCCTGGAAATCAGTCCATGGTATTTAGGCTTGTTTCTTCATTTGCAAGAGTTAAAAAAAAAAAATTCGTCTTTTCATCCAGCATTCTGGTAGAAGATATTTTTAATGTTTTAGACATACAATTATTGCAACTATTTGTCAAATCCAGACTCTTGGAGATATTTTGTGCTTGCAGCAAGTAGAGTCGACACTCTCTACCAGAAAATGTATTCTACTGGATTTGCATTTTCTTTAATTAAGTTAATTTAGCTCGATCTGTATCTTATCTCATGAAATTATTTTCTCCAGAAAAAATGAGAACAGCTAGTTTCTTAACATTAGGAACTAAAGAGTATCCTCTGCTTTAGCAAGGACAGCAAGGAAATTTATGATTAGGTCTTCTTTGAACAATCCACTACCACATGAAAAGAGCAGGTGCTCTCAGTCTAAACTGGAGAACCAGACCTGTCCTCCAACATCCAGCCCCTGGATGACATCAGGAGACAATGCAGCTCTTCATTCCTGGGAAGGAAAATTTTACAGATTCCTGTTGTTGATCTGTGAGAAGGGCTTCACCTTTTTTTTTTGCTGTCCTAGACTGTTTCTTGGCAAAGCTCTTTGTTTTATTGAGGTTTCTAGACAGCCCATGCTAATTCTGGAGCTTTGGCTGTTTAGATAGAAAATATTGCCAGGATAAACTGGCAGAGGAATTCATGTGAGCCACTCAGTGCTGCTTCCCCCTTGTGACCTAGAAGATGTGGAGCAAATGCATTCCCTTAAAGAATTCCTGCCCGGCTGCACATGCAGAAGGAATTGCTCTGTCTTACAGACAGCACAAGGACTTGTTAACTTTGGTCCTTAACCATGCTGGTGTGCCGCAAATCCAGCTCCTCTCGCTGTGCCACACAAGCTGGTAACGGAGATTGACTCGTCGTGCCTTTATGCACAAGTTACTGTCCCTGAAGTTAGGAAGATTTCAAGTACAGGAGGGCCATGAGTCTGGAACATGAATGATGTTAAAGTCTCCATGTTTTTCTACTCTGAAGAAAATTCCCTCACCACAAAGGTCCCCTTATTCTGAGTTGTGTTTTTGTAAGCAATTATCTCCCCATTTTTGAGAACCAAACAACACACCAGTAATGTGCTGTGCGCTTTAGAATAAATACAGTATAGCAATTACAGCTAATTGCATATGAGATTCTCAGTTAGACTGGGGATGAAACAAAGGTGACAAGCAATTTACCAGGCTGCACTTTCTGTGCCAAAATCAATTACAACATTCCAAATCCTGTAAGTATTAATAGTAAACTATGTGTCATTGTGCATCTTTGACTGATGTCCAGCATGTAGTGTCTGGTGGTGTTTAGCTACAGGGAAGATGCAGTAACAACTCCTTTAAAAGACAGTCTACAGCACAGATTTATAGAGGGAGAACAATATATCTGCATGTACATATATTGCTGCTGCTGCTGCCAGTGGCTCCAGCGTGTTTAGGCCAGCCTCTGGATGTCATTGATAACGTAAATACAGAGTAATAATTAATTACTAGGCAATGCTAACCAAAGCAGAATGAAGCTGAGTATGGGGCTGAAATCATAGCACTGAGCTTATTATTCAGTTTGGCTCACTATTAGATGATAGTACCAGGGGATTACAAATCCCTCTGGGGGTTATTCTGCAGTAAAATACCACCAGTTGCACAGTATCCTACTTCTTCTAAAACAGAATTTTAAATGTGCTAGGTTCACTCAAGCAATAAACGAGAAAAAGAAGATAAACAACCCTACCAGAAAGAGAAATTATAATCAGGGTGTACAGCACAGTTTTTTTAAGACGGGTTCAATTATAATCAGTGATACACTTTTCACATGATGCATGCACCAGGCTCTCCAGGTGGATGCACACAAACAAACGGGATGTAGAGAAGGGACCATCAGCCTTGCATCTTTCTTCTTGCAGACTCATGGCTGCTCTTCCTTGGGCCTGTTCCAAGGAGAGAACCACTGCTCTCCTTACCTCCCTCCCAGAATTAAAAGGACTGTAAAGGAAATGTTGGTGTCAGCCCCTTGTTCCTAGAAATCAGAACACCACTGCCGTGGGATACTTAAGAAAACAGCATGGAAACACTGAGCTTTCATGTCTTCTCTCCTCGCCCAAGACTTGCTCAGCTGGACTGCTCTCAAATCTGGGGAATTCCTTGGCTTTGAAGCATTTAAAAAATTCTGCTACTTCTAAGGGAAAAACAAACACAATGGATGACAAATTTATACCCACAGTTTTTTCATCTGCTGGTCTCTAAAAATAGCAATTGGGGCTTCTCATTTCCCAAGAGACAGCTACATCCCACTTTTCTGGCTAACTGGAATGCACTGATGGGATTTGCTAATTTTTCAGCCACTTCAGTGGAATGATTTTAGGATAATTTTTTGATAACTTGGTGCTTTTTTCTTTGTCATCCAACACAGGTAGATAAGGACCCACCAGTATCTACTTCTTATCCTGGTTCCACATGGCCCCTCAAAATAAATAAAGAAAATGCGTTTTAAAGAATAAAATAAAATCACTTGTCTGATAGCTTGATTATGTTAGGAAAAAAATATACCTAAAACTGAATTACATGAACATTACTGTGAAAAACGAGCACAACTCTCTTGCTGCGAGGTAGAAGATGTTTATTGGTAGCAGCAAGTGTCCGAGGAAAGTCCAAAAGAAAAGCCGAGAGAAAAAAAAAAAAAAAAAGAAGGCAAAAAAGAAACCGGGTCCGCGGCGATCAGACCCCGGGCCACCGCACGGCTGCCCTAGGACAGGGAGCTGTATGGTGCTGGGGTGAACTCCGGCTAGTCCGAGGCTCAAAGCAATTATAAAAGTCTCTCTTAGAGAGAGAAGAGGCCCGCTCCCAGCACCAGTTCTTCACCACCACTGATTGGAGGAGAAAGACTCAGAACTGCCTTGCGCAGCCCTTTTTATAAGGTTTGGTCTCCACCCCTGCCTGCCCCTGTCCTGCCCCCATGGTACCTGTGGATTTGTCCAGGTGTCTGATTGAGAGGACGCCTTCCCACCAATGGGCTCGTGCTGCTAGGGGACAGCAGAATGTCGGTTGAAAAAGGCGGGAAGGCTCCTCATTAATATTCCAGGTTACCATGGAGCCAAGTTACAGGGCAGCAGAGAGGGGCTAATTTTAGAAACTGGCAGTTTGGAAGTCTGGTATGGGGAGCTTAGAAATCAACTTTAGAGAACTTAGATTTATAAGAAAACTTAAGTTAAATACACAAAATAAACTTTTAAAATACAAAATAGTGATAGCAGTACAAAGAACAATATAAATCAACATAAATTGGGGAGATTGGCTGTGTCTAGGGGATGTCTGTGTCTCGCCTGGTTTTGTAAGAAGCAACTAACTTTAATAACTTTTTAATTGTAAAACATGAAAACTTTGGGAAGAAATGGTTATTCCTCTGGGAATGTCTGGGGTTGACTGTGGTTCTAGGAATAACCTTAACAACTTTAACTATACTTTAACCAATTAATAACTGTGCAATTAATAACCAACAATTAACAAACGTGATTAACATAACATATGAACTTAATCCTCGTCACAGGTAGGGCAAAATAATTATGCAAAAGATTAGCCATGATGTTTATATATGACAATTACTTTAAATATTTTCTTTAGAGTCAGGTGCTTGTATACATCTTTTTCTCAGGAAGTCCCTGTGATCCTATGTCCTTAAAACAATTCCCACCATTGTGTTGACTCAGATGATTGTAAGAAAAAAAGGAATAATTTTTTGAATGACTAAAACGTAAATGTTAAGAAAACAGAAGACATTTGTAAGCATGAGATTACATTCATAAAAAAAAAAAAATCTGACAAAAAAAGAAAAAACAAGGGATAAGGACCAAGCACTTCCAAAAACTGCATGTTCCAAACTTCCAGAATTGTGGAAGCTGTGCTGTTGGTGGGTTGTTGAGTAGAGTTACCCACTGTCAATTTCTCTAGACAACTGTCATGTTAGGGGTGGGTGATTAATTCTGTAAGTTTCCTAAACATGAGCACAACATACATTGAGATATACTGAAATGAATAAACAAATATATATCCTTAAGAACAAATAAACTGAGCCAGTGAAAATACACTGTTTAATCACAAATGTGAGGAGGACACAAACTGGAAATGGGGCACATTAAAAACGTGTCCCTTTCCAAGAAAAATATGTTTTATTCTGCAGTCCTGCTACAATACAGTGAACAGGATTACCATGACCATATTCCTTTCAGTTTCAGTCTCAAATGGTGTCACACCAAGGTGTGCATTTGCAATCCAAGCCAGGCCATGAAAGCAAGCGCTCAAAACTCTTATGCTGAAAATGGGGCAGTAAATGGCAAAATGCAAAAGATTATCTAAAGTTACCCTGTTGGAGCTGTTGCTGTGTCAGATACAGGCTGGAGTGTGTGGCATGATTTGAGTCTCAGAATGCAAATCCAAGCTTACAAAAAGGTATCATGAATAAATTCCATAGCTAAACATATGAAGCCCAGCACAAAAATAGAAGTTCTGAAATCCTCCTTATGCTTTTATTTAGTCCCATTTGAATGTGTATTCCACCAAATCACTGCCTCTCAATTATGGCTTCCTTGCTGATAACAAAAGCACATTTCTATTTGCTAACCTACACAAGAGGAAAATGTATTCTGTTCATTATTTATAAGAGTAAAGTGCTGAGAGGCCTCAACAGAGCCAAAGCCCAGGCTCTTGTTTTCTGTTTGCTATGAAAATAGAGCGAGCCATATTCAGGGAGGCTACTTTCCACCTAAATCCTTGGGCCCACTGTTTTCTCTTGGCTGCTTTTTAGGCTGTTTTCTGCTCAATGCTTCACTGACATCACACTTGAGACATGCCCTGCTTTCTCTGCTGATTACAGACAGGGCATTAGATGGAGTTTTTACTGCATATCAGTACTGAAAAAGCAGCTGAAAGGGCGGGGAAAAACAGCACTGACAGATTTCTACAAGATCACATCTCAAGTACCTGGCAAAATTAGAAAAAAACAGTGCTAGTTTTCACAGTCCCCAACTAGTAATCTGTTCCAACCAACTAAACCATGACTCCTGCCTCTAAACAATATCCCTGACTCAAACACATTTGTATTAACATATTGTTGAGTAATATTTGATTAGCAGGATTTACAGGCAGGGATCTCCTGCGCTGTTTTGTTGTTCATAGTCCTCCTCAGCCGGGGTGAAGTCCTTCCACTACCTTGAACCAAGTGCGTCAGCATCGTTCCTTCCATTCAATTGCTGAGTCAGGAAATACTCTGTCAAAGCTTGCTTTTTCCCCTTATTTCTTTCCCAAGGCTAACAGGTAAAAGAATAAGCAACATTTTGGATTTTAAAAACAACAATATTAATATTTGCCTCAGAATGACCTAGGGATTTAGGATCTATTTGCTGTCATTTACTGGGAACTTCATTTACTTCCTGAAACGCTGTAAAGGGGGTGCTTCCCTGTTCATCACGGCTGGTTATGCAACACTTCTGTATCTAATATTTTTTCTATTCCTGTCCTAATAAAACTATTTTTATTTATTAGCAACGTTTCCAAGTTTAACAACCTCAGCACATGCTGTACTATGTACAATGAATCCAAGATCTTATGTGAATACCCACTTTGAGGTGATGTTTCTTTTAACATCAATGATTCTATGATTGCAATTATTAGTTGCAAACCATGTTTCAAAGTGCTGGGACTGCCACAAAGAAGGAAGGCTTGCTCCTCTTTTACAGCTTGGGAAGTTTTATACTGCTGGAGTCCAAGGACTTACATATTTCCCAGATGCAGCTGGCTGTTCTTGTTGTCATGCATTCCACTAGACTCCTTTACTGATGGCTTTATCACATCCAATTTGCTCACATATCTCTGAGATAACATTTTAAGGCACTAATTTTTCAGCTTTCTGATCTGCTTTGCTTAGTGAGAAAATAAAAAGGGATTTTCACCGGCCTTGATACAGCAGTGAGGACTTGAGAATGGAAAAGAGCAGAGGATGGAGGGACTGCACAGCTTCTTTGTCCCTCCATCTCCTGTACAGCATATGTCATAGCAGATACTGTCAAAAGGGTTGAGGAGAAGAGGCAGACAATGGAGAAAGAAAAGGGAAGAGAGCTGTTAAATTTACCCTTGGCAAAAACATCTCCCAAAGTCAGCAAGACCATCCTGAGAGGAAATCCAGTGTGGGAGAAAATTAGGGATGCTGCTGAAGAGAACAGGACCTGGTGAAATAAATGGCAGTACAGATTTGGGGTTTTGAATTCCCTAATTCCCCTCCTCCCTGGCTCTCATGATTTTGAATGAAACATTAATACTGCTTCAGATGCTTCTTCCCTCCAAGGCCAATCAGCTGCTCGGCAGGGCGTGAAGCGGTTGTTCATTTGAACAGCTAACGAGGGAGTGGAAGGACAGAGCTAATTCTAAGGCTTTTCCAGCACTGCGGAAGCTCACATTTGCCTTGACACACAGGGAATGACCTGAAGAGCCTCTCCTCCACTTTGGAAGAAGAGGAGTGGTGCTGTGTTAATTCTGCGTAAACAAGCCCGGCTTGTCAGAAGGGATAAATTTTCACAACACGGCCATAAACATCCAGTTTTAAGGCTGGAGTAGACACCTCGTCCTGCTCAGTGCCATGGCAACAACTACCACTGGAAATCTTCCTCATAGAGAGGGGTACAGAAAAAGGGAGGTAAAACTGCCAAACAACCGAAAATGTCAAATCCCAAGCCTTCCATTTTAACAAAATTACTGTTCCCTCTCTCAGCGCACAGAATCTTTTAGATAAGAAGTGAATTCTGAGACTGAATTTTGGATGTTGCTGACGGTGAAAAACTGCTTCCCCTTAATCTGGCAAGGAAAGTAAAGTTGAAGTAGCTGAAGATGCTGCTGGGTCTGTTGCTATTAAGGTCTGTTCTGGTTTCCAGCTCCCAAGCAAAAAGAGAAAAGAAGGAAGAAAAATACATCAAAGGAAGAAAGAGCAGTTTTTGTTCACAGTGTTGGGTCTGACTTGTAACACTACAGAAGGACCGATGGAGTAATCACTATCAAATCGCTCTGGCAAACCTATACCTGTGCACTGCTATTTTGGGAACTGCTTTTAGCTATTTTATCATCACTGGCTCCTAGCAGCAGCAGGAAAGAAATCATCTTGACTAGTCAATTCACTCTTTATAACACAATGACAACAGAACAAGAGACAGGTACAGAACGAATAAGGTAGGCAGGAACAAGACATTAACTTGAGAGTGAGAGCAGATATAAAAATGTTACACGTTCTGCAGCTAAGAGAAGCTGGCAGGAACAGTGATGCTGCTGCACAGGGAAGAGTCAAGGTGACAGGTTTTCCTTATTAGGGGAAGCCACGATGGCCAAGCTTCCTCTTTCCTGATCAGCCACAGCCTGACTGTTAGCATCAAATAATGAATTCTCAGGCTGGCTTAGAAAACTACTGAACCCACAAAGAACCCCCTAGTCAACAGACAAACCAATAATAGGACCCCAAGACAGACAAAGAATATGGACAGATATGCTTTATCTTTTTTTCCTACACCAAACTCCACAAAGAAATTCAAAAGGCTTCTAAAATCAGGACTAAAAAAAGCCAAGTTTTAGAGTAATATAAAACAGAAATAGAAATTCTTACAACAGAGGTATAACACTGTATATCCACAGCCTCTCCTGTCCGGTATGTCCCCATAGGCAGGTCCTCAAAACCCCAGGCTTCATCTCTGCTAGCTCTAATTTCCAAGGAACAGCAAGTCTGCTTGGTGCTCTTTGATCCCTTAGGAATACGGGTGATTATCTCTCTCATCAGAGGCTCGGCTGCCTGTTCTGCTCCTCACGTCCATCCCCTGAGCAGCACAAGTGACAGGCACCGTGCTTGTGCCTGCTGCACCTCGAGGCTTCACCCCTCTTTATTTGTGAAACACCTATGAACTTAGAACAAACAAAACAAATGGACAAAACCAGGTCAGCCCCTCACCTTCTGTCTACCTGCTAAGCCTAATTTCTCATCTCCACTTTTTTTAACTCATTAGTCATCTTTAATATTTGTGAATTTAAAATGAAAACAGAAAGGAAGAAGAGCTTACATTAGACTTTTGTTATCAGGATGCCTTAGTGGCATCTGGAGAAATAAGAACCTTTCTTGATGGCATGATCTATTGCAGGACAGAGCACGATCATGGAAGTAAACAAAATGTGAGCAACTGGTTTAGATTTGTGTCTTGTATTAGCCTGCGTAAATTGTTACAGCTTAAAAAAAATATTAGAATTGTATTGATAAGAGAATTTTCTGTTTAGAGCTTTACGTATTTTTGAAGCAATACCAGATCTGTTTTCTCTTGTATTTAGTTGCTAATGGACCTAAAATCTCTTTACAGCAGGTAAGAACTGCCATAATGCCACTGCTACACACATCCTACATCAGCCCTACTACAGGGAATAGGATAGCACTCAGCAAGAACAACTCAATACCTGCTGCATTTCCCTGCAGCCAGGCTCAAGAAACACTCTCTTCCTGTATGCTGTGGAGAGAGAACTTAGCATAATGAATACTTGAGATCAGCCTATTTAGGGTAGGCTTCCCAAAAAGAGCTAGAATAACTAGGTATAAATTTTATCCATTCCTCTCCTCTAGGGGAAAAAAATAAACTCCTCTTTTAAATGGGTGAAACATCTGCTACAAATGGAAACAGAAGATCATAAGACTGTTGTTCTCATTGATCATTTTCTAATTAGCATTGTACATTCCTTTCTATAATAGTAGGATAATTTGTACGGAATTACAAGTTGTAATTATTTATAAAATTGGATAGATGTGAGAAACAGCTTTTGGAATGTCTTAATATGTATTGGTGAAACCATGAACTCCAGAGCCATGAACCTCTTGCAAACAACAAAAGAAGCAGAAAGTTTTAGAAGGAAACTCTAAAGGAATTTTATATAGCTGCAGACAGATGCCCAGTGAGACTAGTGTGTAAGATGGGTCAAACTTTATGTACTGATTGATTATACACCTACTGAAATTCTTAGGGCACTCTGAAATCCCACTAAATGTGAGAAGAAAAGAAACTATATTGTTCAAGTCAGAGAACTAAAACAGAGATGAATTAAAGAGATTAGAAACGGAGCAGTAAATAAAATGAAATGCTGCTTGAGAAACGGAGTGGGAACGCCCCAACGGGCAAACACCTGGAACACTGGTGTATATACACATATAATTTAGGAAAGGGATGGAGAGACCAGGCACAAAGTAACCTGAGTGGGAATGACGAAGACTGGTTTACCAGAAGAAATTTTCCAAGATAAATATTTAGTGTTTTGTATACACACAGGAAAGGTCCACCATAGAGGGAAAGGAAGTATTTAGGGAGTTTCACAGACTGGAAGATAGAATTAGGATATTCTAAACAAACTCCCTGATGGAAATATAACGAACTGAAGAAATATATTTCCAAAGGAAGTCAGCAAGGCTTTCTTTTTTGTGTGCATGTGAAACTCAACTGGAAAAAAAAGAAACTGAGAAAGTATCCTGGCAGGAATTACCCTATTTCAAATCCTCATTCTTCTCTTTTTAAATGCCCTTTGAAAGTTTTAACTCCAAAATCATTAGTGCCTGACTTTTTTTTTCCGTTAGTATGGTGGATTTACAGCAATAATCTGAAAGCTTTTTCTGACAGATTATAGGCTCTTCCAACATTTATCTTTGGTAGACACACATCAACTGTAAATTGGCTTAAAACATACAGACACACATGCCAGTTTCGACTGCACCTACTGTGTTTCTGAATTCCAGCTAACCTTGGGAGGTATACAGGATCAAATCCTGCAGTGTGCACGTCTGCCAAAGGAAGCCAAACTGATCTCACTTGGCTAATGAATGCCTAAATCAAAAAAAAGAGAGGCAGCTGAACGTCTTGAGCAGCTTAAACCACACAATACCTGGTGTGACTACAATAGCAATTGTAACAAATGTGCAAACCACCACCTGTTAGACATAACACTTTCTTGCTGCACTCTCCAAATAAATGCATCAAACACTCTCTACTTAACAGTACAAAAAGCATGCAAAAAAGATTGATCTTGTAAAATGAACTTTAGGAACTGCAGTTGCAACTGACAGCATTCCTTCCATCTGTAATTAATTATTCTAAATTCTTACCCCTTGAACTAAAATTTTGTTAGCAATATGAAAGGGACATAAAGCTTTACGTCAAAATAATCTCTCTTTATCTCTTTGGTCTAAATAAAGCCACAGAAGAGCTTACATTAATGACAAAATATAGCAAAAGATGTACAGTGCAATGTTCCTAAGTACAGCTTTGCACTACATCAACAGTGATCATTATTTTCAGCAGGGGAAGAGCTAAACCCTAGAAATGTGGTTTTAAACAAAAATACATAAATTACAGTTTATGCTCAGCCTCTATGTATTACACACTGAAGCTGGTACAGAGCTGCACAGCCTCGAGACTGAGTCTAAGCAGATCTGCTGTTATGACAGCAATAATTTTGGACTTACATTTCTACGTCTCTGAATTGTCAGTGTAATTAAACTCACACAAATTAGTTGGAAAGGAATTTTCCAGAAAGCTATCTGGGGGAACATGTGGCTGATCATTTGTAGTTGGGTCACTAAATGTGTGGCTCACACAAATACATAACAATTCAGTATTCTACCATAATAAAATTCTAAAAATATCATTATTGTAACACAATTTCATGGGTTTTTAGGAATTAATAACCAATAAATCTGTTACAGTAACACCTCTGTGTAAGCAATCAGATCTTCGTGTGCCAAATGCAAACTGTGGCCTGCACAAAGATCATGGGTAATTCTAAGGAAAGCATAATTTAAAAATTCTTTCCCCTTTTCCCCCATCTATGAGGAATGTGCAAAATCCATTGAAATAAGAGCTATGACAAATGCAGTGATCAAGATGGAGTGGCAAAATCAGTTTGTATGTACAAGGGCTAAGTTTAGCCTATTGCTCTTCATCAGCAAAACTGGCACTTAGGATGGGAATTCAGGTGTAAGACAGACTATATGCTATTAGGCATCCTAATTTTCCAAGGTCATTACTCTTCAGGTTGTTTTCAATGATAGATATTTTTGTTACTTGCAGTTGAAAATAACCCATTTTCCTTAATGTTCACTGCACGCTTGGAAAACACTTGCATAAACTGTGTGATGGCTGTAGAGATGATAACTGATTTCAGATTCAGTTAGCAGGTTATTCTAACTTGCAGTATTACTTCACAAATGGGCTTGCAATGGCTTCAGGAAATAAGTATATTTTATATATATATAGTGTATGAATAAATACTTTTTTTCTCTTAAATACAAAGGGGTGTAGTTGGCATCAGTCTACTTAATGCAGTGTCACACATTGTTATAGTTTCAGTGTATAAAGACAGACTGTAAACAACAAACATTTGGTAAAATCCCCATATACATGAGGACTAAAACCAAAATGGAAATGGAAGCCCCAGAAAGCTCCTACTTTCCACACCTGTACTGAATCTGGATGCAGAGGCCAATAAGGGCTGGAAGGCACCTTCCTCTTGCCTTTTTTCCTCATAGGCTGAAACCTTTCTCGTCCCCACAGTGTGCAGGAGCAGCCACGGGACAGCAGTGGAGTGAGGTGTGCTCACAGGGACTACAGAAAACCTACTCATGTCTGGCTTCTCAAGTTAAAGTGCTGCTACCCTGCAGCTGCTTTGCACCTCTGAAAAATATAAACTGATCTCAGTAGTGCAGGGCTCTTTCATATCTGAAGAGTATTTAACATGACTGTGTTCCAGCCTGATCAAAGCCCGGTTTTATCCTAAGGAAAATCTTTGTAGTCTTCCTTTTCTCTGGTTCTGCAGAGTGAATCATAACTTAAACACCTATACTTCTTTAGGTTATCCATAAAAAGAATAAAAATGCATTCTAGGAAAAAGTTATATGCAGTCATAATAAATTAAAATCTTTAGTTTTATTTAAATTGATTTACCTTAATTGTAGTTTCAAGCCATTATTAAGCACACAGGTAGTCCCTTTACTCTGAACATGATTTGCTCAGTTTAGCTATCTGTTTAAAACAAATTTCCAAGCAAAAAACCAATACTAAACTCCTCCAGTATGACAGGAAAATTTCTGAGAGCCTCTTTGCTCAGAGGGAATTAAACTAGCAGAGCATTTTAGAATTCAAACAACAGGAAGTAATAGTTTTTACCTTCTTCAAATTTGTTCCTGACTTTTCAAAAGAGAAAAATAATATCTATTTTTAGTCTAAAATACTGTATTTTTTTAAATTCTTGAAAGAGCCCTTTGGTTCTTGAAACCCAAAGAAACTTGGGTCTCACACGTGTTCATTCATTTGACCTCAAGAGAGGGAAAATGAGTCGCACTTGTCCTCTATCCTAGAAAGTCTTGCTCTAGCAGGGCACGTTGAACACTATTAGGAAAAGAAAATTTAAAATATGGAAAGCAATGGCTCGCAGTGAGTACAATAAAAATAAAAAACATTCTGGAAGTTATTTCACCCACTCAAATGTTTTTCATATCTTTACAACTTGTAAATGGCTTTTTGCATTTATCTAGATAAATCTAGATGTACTTAGCATCTTGATGAAAATCTTCAGCTTGATATGCTCCTGGAAGATTTGGGCGATGAGGTGGGAATAAATCAGGAAATAATTTGAGGTACAAAAATTTTAAAATACCTTTTTAAGGAATCAAATTACTTTCCAAAGACAGGTTTTGTTTTTAAACTCAGTTCTGAATTAAAGGGAAACTTTCTGAGGTACAATTTAATTGCAAGTATTAGCTTTCTAGGGAATGACCAGTCTATTGGAACAACACTCTCCACAGAAAACCTTGGCTCTCACATTCCACCACTGGGCTGGGAGGCCACGTTTATGCCTCTTTGGCTTTTTGTTTCTTTGTGCTTTTCTCTGTCATGAAGTTGAAAATACACATCAAAAAATAAAGTACTGACTCATAAGATCCTTGAATTCCACTGCAAGACCATAACTGCAGCCACTCATACATTTTGTCTTCAATATCCATCCCATTTCCACCCCCAATTTTTTTTAATTTCTTGACTGTCAACTGTCTTTATGTCCATCAAATACTAAAACTGGCTTTCTGTCACTGTGCAATATTGATCTCATACTTACGACCTGTGAAATACTTTATGCCTAATGGCCATCACTATGCCCACAATATTCATCATGTATTCTGTTTTAGCATCTATTAGTCAATTTTAAACAACGTAATTAAGAATATTTTAAGACCTTGCTGGATCATCCTCAAGATGTGCAATCCAAAGCAACAGAAAAGAAAACTTTCCTTTTTATTTCTATTCATTTTTCTACTACAAAGTTAATGAAAATTCACTATGATTAACAGCCTGGACTTTTTTTATAACCCTTATCTTCACAGACAGCTTTTTTGTCTTAATTCCTCTTTTAATGGTCAGTCTCTGCATTAAGATTTTCTGCTTTCATGATTTTGTCATTGTTATTCTGGTTTTTTGGATTTTTTTTTTTAATACATTGAAGGAATTCTTCTGCTCAGGCAATGTCCATTCCTCCTCTACAATATTTGCTTTATCTGGTGTCATGGGGTGATATTCCACGATCTTGAGTGATTGTTTTCAAATGCCCATAAGACAAACTTCACTTGAAAACCTCTGAGAGATCCATCTGACTCTCCTTTATGAATGTATTGCATACTTGATATGTTCAGACTTTGCAATTTACCCTCATAAAGCCCTTCTATGATACAGAAATATTATTGACATTTTACAATGGAACAGAAAACGAGTCAGCTTATTAAGGTATCTAAATGCTTAAGGATGCCTATTGGGATTTTCAAGGTTGCCCTGACATACAACTCTTATTGAACTAATTGAAGATTTTTCACTAAATGCCTAATTTGCATTTTTAGTTTTCTGAAAAGCTTTAAAATCTGACTCACTCGTGTCACCCTTTAAATCCAGTGGACCAGCGCATTAAACCCACATCTCATTAGCCCTTAAACTCATGCTCGAAGCACGTGCAGCACTCCCCACAACAGGGGAAAACTGCATGAAAAATGAAGATGTGGTGCACACCACAAGCATCCAGTCCCTCCTGGCCTGAGTCACACAGCAAACACTCAGACGGCAGGGAGCCACAGAGCCAAGCGCATCAGATGTCAGGCAGGAGAGGGGTGGATCTCCAGGGATCTGGCTGCCCAGTGCTGGGACTGAGGGGCGCCGGGAGGCTGAGCTTGCAGACAAACCCTGGCATCAGGCTCAGCAGCCCCTCAGCTCCTTCCCTCCCTCAGTTAGGGGCTGGTTTTTCTAACAACTCCTGATGTGGGACAGAGCCAACATCCACGAATGGCTTCAACCAAACGTGCTGCAGAATTGTCTGTATCCACTATGTCGCTGGGTTTAGGCAAGTGGCAACTTTATTCAAGAAACACTTTTAAAAACATTGCCCCATGCACTAATTCCTGTATAATACCTAGTCATGTATCTAATCATGCACTTTTCTCCACTCTAATGCTGTAGACATTTTTACTTTTGGGTGGCCTAAGAGCAAGTTACTCAGTTTGACTAAAGCTCATCACTTTCACACCTCGGGGGACAGGAAGCTGGAACAAGGCCAGCTTCATCTTTCGCCCGGCTCCGATAAGGAGATGCTGTCCTTCAGCACCACTTTTCTTCATATCCTTATGTTTAGGCCACTAGTGGCTGGAAAGGGAATGGATCAGCTGTCAGGGCTTTTTAAGGCCATTTTGCCCTTGTAAAGTCAATGAAACTTACTACATGAAGCAAGCTGGGTTTGGTCAGTGTACTTACTGCCCTTTGACTGCGAATTATATTGCTTTATTTTGGAAGTCATGTGCACTGCCTTCTTACAGCCCACAGCACCACAACTAAGGACCAGCTAAACAAACCACATAGACAGCCAGTTTACTAGGATAACATATATATTTTAATCAAAGAAATATGATACTAGGTAAATTAACAAATTCCTGACATTACCACCTCACAGAAGTATTTTCCAAGTCAGGGCTTATGGGTAACATGTTGCCTGCTAGACCCTCTGAGACTGGCTGCAGCTGCAAAAAATAAAAATGTTCAGATTGAGGCCAATGGGAAGGTGCTGCCTGCAGCATAATTGCTCACTGTTGTTGCACATTGGCTGGCGAAGGTTAGGGACTGCTGCTCTGTGTAATCGAGCAGGTTCGCAACGATACCGGAAGGCTGTTGTATAATGACAGTTCAAGCAAAACAGGTAGAAATAAACACACGTTTTAATTTTTTTTTTTTTTGATATCTTTAGGTAGAGGTGATAAATTTTTACTGAGCACATCATGTTTTAAAATCACTCCCAAACAGATGCCAGGTACTCTTTTTGCCCGAGGCTGATGGAAAAAAAAAAGCAGGTAGCTTCTGAAAGAAATCTGAAAAGCTGTTATCCAAGTAGCGGAGGTTAAAGTCTCCACATGCATTTCAAGTAGTTTCGTATCCAAAGTGAGCACTGATTCAAGCAGACGGCTTTGGAATCATGACCTGATATACAAATATGTGATTGATCCTTTAGTAAATGAAAATTACAGAAAATCGCAGGTGTCTGTCACAAAAATTACTGCTTATATGAACAAAGTAATTAAATCTGCCTATATGAACCAAACAGTTAAATTTGCCTACTTCTAAAGAATCCTTATCAAACATTGCATGAATCACTCCAATTTGAATATTTTAAGTAGTGAAAAGCCAGAATGGCTGCAAATAGCTTTGCATACAAGCAAACGGAGTGACAGAACATTCCTTATTCATTTATTGTGATAGCATGTCTTTTCCCCCCATCAAGTATTCTTTTACTTAGTTTTACTTGTTTTCTCCAGGCCTTCAGCATATCTAAGGATTTGTCAGGAAGTTGCACTCTGAGTGTTACTTCAGGCTCACCAAATTACAGAAAAATACTTAAGAATAGGGTGCTGTTAGACTGCCCTATGCTAAACGGACTGATTTATTTCAGAGAATAATGAAGCAATGAATACTGCACTGTGATGACCGGCTGATCTAGTACCAGTACTGCAAACGTTTATCAACTTCTCTTTTAACTCTCTAAATTTCTCCTCATACTGAGCAAACTCAACTTGATGATGTAAAAATAAATATAATAAGCTCCTACTTTAGACTGCAATTTGCCTTTCCCTTACGTCCAGAGACACATACTCAATCTTTTCACGTTTTTGTGCAGCTGGAGCTCAGTTTCTTTATGAGAAAGCTTCCTTAAGTTCAAGTTTTTAAGAGTGTTATGGCACGATGCGGAAACCATAATCCTGACATACACACAGAAAACTACCCAGTGTACACCTTGTCAGACCTACAGCCCCCACATCTGTTACAGAAATGCGAGGAATTGTCTTTTTAGCTGGTGACATACAGAACTGGGGAGCTGGGTTACATCGTGTTCCAGTTAAACCGTGCTACGAGCCCCCCGCGCCTCTGCGCTTCACCCCGAGCGCTGGGAGGGCCAGGGGAGCAGCAGGGCAGCCCCGGGCCCCCGGCACTGCAGCAGAGCCGCGGCGGCGCCGGGCAGGGCGGCTCCGGTCCGCTCCGGGCGGGCAGCGGCCGCGCGAAGTTGCCCGCCCGCCCCCC
>VZTH01013442.1:365792-419511 GCA_013397815.1 Aleadryas rufinucha
GGAGCGGGCGCGGGTGGAAACTTCAGAGGCGTCGCAGGGGCTGGCGGAGGACGGTGCCGGGCGCGGGTCCTGACGGACAGCGCCCCGTCCCCCGCCTCCCCATGGCGGGCAGGCCCGGCCCTTCGCCGCCGGCCCGCGGTCGGCTCGTCCCGTGCGCGGTGCCCTTGTGCCTCAGTGCCCGCTCCTGCTCAGAAACGATCCCGTTCCTCGGCTAATTGCCCGCAGATGCCTCGCTATCCGGAACGCGCGCCCTCGCAGTCGGGAGCCCAGGGAGGGGAGAATGTTAGAGATGTACCCCGGGCGGAACGGCGATCTTCATTCAGCAGATTCATATTTTGGCCTGGGTGGTTGACGGGTTAAAAAGAGTTAAAGCACGGCTGAGAAACCTCAGGCACCTGAGACCCAGCCATAGCTGGAGGGGAGGGCAGGAGAGCCTTCCCGGAGGAGATGGGGGCTGAGGAAATGTCTGCCATTAGGCATGTTTATCCTGACAAGTAGGAGATTCTTAAGGTGCTGCTTCGCTTTCTGGGTTTGTAGGCTGGGAGGCTGGTGGGTGTCATGAGGGGAAAAGCTGAGAACTGGCTGCTCCATTTAACTTCATTTTTTTTCTCTCTCTCTCCCTTTTATAATAGTTTAAGCAAATATCAAAGGCCACGGTGAGCTCAGAAAGTTCAGACTGGCGTGGATGTTCAGCCTACTGTTTAAAGACTGCTGATAACGGTTCTAGAAATAGCATCATCTTCTATTAGAAGCTTTTTTCCTTCTTAAAGAAAAAAGTATATAATCGAAATAAGATGCATTCTGGGAAAGGAGAGGGTATTAATGAGAAAAGTTGTTTACTAGTATAACTTGCCTCCTAGTGCTTTGGCAACATTGCTTATGTCTGAAAGGCATTCCCCCCTTCACCCTCCCTTTTTAATACAAAAATGATATCCGTAAAACATGATTGTATAAGCCAGGCATAATTCCACCAATGATCAGGTGACTCACTCATGCTGGCTTGGTGTTGTTAAGAATTAATAATAGATAATAAAATAGTATGTAGCTGTTACAGTTGTTAGCATTGTAATCATATTTTTGAGGGACAGATTTGATGACATCAGTATATGTTTTCATATCTAATCATGTGAAACGCTCTACTAGTCTCAATAAATGCCACACAAATATTCATCTTGGTGCTGGAAAAACCAATGTGATTTGTTTGTTTTACCAAGCATGCAGGGAGAAAGGCAATTCTTAAGAGGTACTGTCAGTCAGGGCTCTTTCTCTGAAATTAAGGATCAGGCTTCAGCAGTCCTGCCGCTTTACCTGCTGCAGTGAAGAAGGGGCAAATTTTAAAGAACTTGATAGAACTACAGATACCAGAATGTCTTTTAGGGAAGAACAGGTTAAAGAGAGCTGTCAAATTATTCATATGTATGTAAATTCTCTAGAGACAGAAACTTTTTAATCTGTAACACAAAATCAAGTTCAGGCTAATGCTGGTGATAAGTCAAAGAGGAGGGAGGACAGACAGAGATATCTGTAAAGTACAAAGTCCAGTGATCATGTGTGACCAGATTTTTAATTACTGCCTATTATATTTGCCTATAATTTTTATATTATTTTATATATTCTTTGGCTATATTTTGGTATATATAATGTAAATATATATTATTTGGCTATATTTTGGTAGTTTGGCCCTGACCAAGATGGCTGTGGTGTTCTGTAGCTTGCCCTCTGTCCAGGACAGACAAATATATCAACTGCAAAGTGATATTAATGCATTTACCAGAGTGTGTTTTTTTTTCCTGTGGGACCACAAGCTCATTGCTAGCTTGGGATTCAGGCTTGCTGCAGAGTGAGCTCTGGGCAGCCTGGTGATGAAGCGGTAATTTCTTTATCCTTCTCCTATAACAGAAATATCTTGCTTTGTCTTTTTTAAATAGCAGCAATTTGAACATGCTGAGATGTTTGTAATACAGGTGCTTGGAGAGGGAAATTTTTCAGTCTGGTGGAGGAGAGACCATGAAACTATTTGGACTTCACTGCTAGTAAACAAAGGCATCTATTCTCCAAAGCTCTAAGTGCACTGTGTGAGCAAATGCCGATGTCTCTGGAGATAACAGCAGTAAATGTAATCAGCTGTGTCTCAAAGCAAGTACAACATTTCCTTCTTGAGACCGTTTGTGAGAACCAGGTTATATCTGCCATTTTGTTATCACTGATTGCATTATTTGTCTTCTTGCAGGCACTCCTAGTTGTGTTGAGCTTACTCCTGTGTTGGCTGCAGATTTTCCCAGTTGAGGGGACCGTGTTACATTTGAGATCCCTAATGAATGCTGCACTAATTAACTTTGGTCCTAGAAGGTCATTGCATGATGCAGTGGGATGCTCTTATTAACCTTATCCTGAGAGTTACAATTGGTACATATCACAATAAGTCTATTTTTTTTTTCTGTTTAGCTCAGAGCTGCTCTCACACAATACAGTGTACACAGGAGTTAGAAAAAAAAAAAATCCCCAAGCCTGCTTCACATGGAGTCAGAATAAGTTTAACTGTTTGACCTACAACAGTTCTGTCATCATCAATTGACACGTTCGTCTTTCTTTTCTTGAAATAAAGCTTTTCCCCAGTGTTCTGGCAGCAATGCAAGGATTGCTGGCAATGAAGTCACCTTCAAAGCTGAGGCATTCATGAAACAAATGCATTTCTGGAAGAAAGTAAGGCAGCTTGCATCAGAATTTTTATTATGGCTATGCTGCAACCAGAACTTATCAAGAATTTGTGTTGAGTATTTATAATTGCTTGACTTACATTTGCCCATTTGCACAGCTCTTCATGGGAGTGCCTTTTTCTTTAACAAAAGGGAGGAAGGGAGGCCAGGGGTATTTCAAGAAATCAAGAAAATACGTAGAGCAACTAAGTTACTAATGCAACAGAACTAAGAAGATAATTTTTTTTACCCCAAAGAATCAGAGTCTGAGAATCTGTAATTAAAGAGTAGGTCCAAAAGACAGAGAACAAGGAGAACATTGCTGTGGTTAAAGGAGGACATTTCGCCAAAGGCAGTCACCTGCAGTCCAGGCTGGCAAAGGAAAATGCCATCGTAGGCTCAAGGATTGATACATCTGTCAAAAATCTTTCTGTTATTGGCTGTGCCAGACCTTCTGCCTCATTCTCCTTCATATATACAGTTAGCCTTCTGTTCCTAATGGATATATCTTTTTCTGCTGCTGAAAAGTAGAAAATGCTTAGGTAAACGTACAAGAAATGGAAATCTGATTAACTACAACTGAGGTTTTTTTTGAGAAGATGCTTTTCTGAGCAGTGTCATTCTTTAGATGAGTTAGTTAATTTCCACAAATTTTAGGAATGCTTTTAAGGGGAGGGTAGTTAGAAAGTAGGTATGTACTTGTGAGCTTTCTCTCATCATTGGCTGCTAGAGGTCATATGGAAACAGGTTAGTGCTAACGAAAGGGAAGGTGGTGTCATCACTTTGATATTAACATGAAAAAATAGCTGCTCTTGAGTACAGGTAGTAATATGGAGTCATTTGAAGATGTTGAGATCAGAATTACATACTCTGAGGAAAGAAGGGATAGTAGTGTATTTTCATTATGGTATTTATAAAATGGAAGGGCTTTTTATTTGAAATCACATGTCATTTATTGACATCTGTTCAGATTTTTAAAACTTAATGCATAAAAAGAGTGCTGAATGCTAGGGTAGTACTGATCTGTGTCCTTTCCTCTGCAGGAGGCCTGTAAACTGCTCCCATGTCAGAATGAGTAAAATGTCATTTTGGGCTTTTCTGAATGATGGTAGGTAGCTTTCTCACAGCAGGTCCTGAAGGAAGAGCAAAGTGTCTCTCCTGCACTGAGCAGAGGAAAAGTGTGTCAAATCTCTGAGGTGCCATCAAGTGTCACTAGAAGCTCTGCTGTACTAGGGGATTAGGAGTACACATCTGACAGCCAATGTCCTGGTACAACTGCGACTCAGCTGCACTTTCCAGAGTGAGTTGAAGGGGTGTGGATAATGAATGAGTTGTCTGAATGAAGGTTATGAGAAAAAACAGGACTGCAGCTCATCAGTGGGATTTTTTGTTTCTTTTTTTCTTTTTCAGTTGTTCTTTTCCCCGTGTTGCCATTGGACAAAACTTTACTGCCTAAGGAAAAGTTGCAAGCTCAAAGTAGGAGATACTGCCCTGCAAACAGCTTAACATGAATACAAGTATGATAACATGATGGACCACTTTCATGACCTCTTTATAGAAGATTACCCTTTTTTCTTGATCTTTATACCATTCACATTGTTAATAGAGAGTACTCTGGGTGCTGTAGCTTGTCACATGCAATTTTAATCTGTCCTAAGAAAGCTTCCTTAAAACTTGAGAAAGAGGGAGGAAAACACATCTCTTCTGATTTGCCTTCTAATTTGACAATCTCTTCCTTGACAGCTTTTGCAAACTCTACCGGGAGAAAAAAAAGAAGTGTGCTGAATAATTCAGCCTTGAGAGTGAATTGAGCTTGAGGAGAATTGTTGAATTCCCAAGTCTGTGGTTTGTGGTTTTTGTTATTGACTGCTCACATGGATTTAAAGTCCTGTCTCTGCAGTCGGTGGTTTTTATCTCCCCTTTGGATGCTGCAGTTTTGTCTGGCTTTCCATCCCTGAACACCAGCTCTCTGATCTTGCAAATAAACATACAAAAACCCTTGAAGGACCTTCCTGCTTCCGAGGGGAGCCATAGGTAGCATGCTACACCAGTAAATCAGAGTTTAACTCTGGACCTGAATGTTGAAAATAGTCCAGTGAAAGTTGATGGAGTCATTGTGCTGAGTATGAGGCACTCTCCTTTCTATCCTCCCCTCACATGCTGGAATATCCAAATTCTTAAGGACAATGAAAGCTTGATATCAGAAAAGAACCTCCTGAAAATGAGGTGTCTTAGCTCACCCCAGATATACCCCTGAATTTTGTTATTTATATTAACATGCTAATGGGAGCCAGACAATAACACAATAGGAACTGGTGGTCCTGCGTTTTATGCATCAGCAGCCAATAAGTAAAAAAACCCAAGTTTATATCATTTGAATGTTTGTGAATGCATAAAAAATAGAGCCCATTTTCTGGAAGGTGATGTGATGATGTGATACCCGTCACTGAAATCAGCTTGCCCAGAAAAAATTATAATTGTAAGAGTCTAGCAAGTATTCAGCACTCTATATAAAACCTGAACCATGCTCATCATTTCTTAAAGCTGCTGGATAAAGTAAATGTTATTACCTCTAAAGCATTTTTTTCCTAGTTCAAAAAGCAGAATCATCTTCAAAAAAAAAAAAGTCTGAAAATTGTTCTCATACTGTCTAGTGGAACCTTTATATAATTAACTCTTATTGACAATCTCACTGAGTGGTATAGTTCATATGAGTAAATATCTGAGCTCAGTCATAATTTGGACTGCAGGAAAGCTCTGCTAATGTATTTCCACTCAGCTGCTTACAGCTATGTGTTAACATTTCCTAACCAAAGAAGGAATAAAAATTTTTGGTGGTTTTGTGATGAATTTGTAAGAGAATGCTAAGGAAGCAACTTTCAGTGAGGAGGATATGGTCCCTTATCCTTGAACTTTAAAAGATAACAGAACCTTAACCTAAAAAAGGCAAAAAACCCAAACCAAACCAAAACCCAAAGCGGATCCTGATCACCCAAGAAAAAAACCTCATTTTTGATTCACGGTAATTTAATGCTTTGTAACTTACAGATATCACTAGTGTTTCTGTAGTCATGGACTTCTTTGAAAGACAGCTGAATCTAGAAAACTTTTTAAATTAAGTGACCGATCAGATAGGATCTGCTTCCAAGTAAAATGAATCCAGAAGTCTCCTTGTGGACGGATGAAAATTTTTATTCCTTTCAGATCTGTCTTTAGTTCTGATTAACTAATAATCAAATAGATTGCCATCCGTAAGGCAGTTTTGGTTAAAAATAGTCAGTTAACAGAGTGAAGAATATGATTTCTGCTAGGTATTCTTGAGGTAGGGAATGTAGAAATGGTATCTGTTCCAGGCTCAAGGCAGAGGTTGGGTGTGCAATCCCTTTTCCCACAAGCTTGAATTCAAATCAGAGTTGAAGCACAAGCATGCAAGCTGTTCCAAGTACCAGAATACTTCTGGTTATAGTTAAATGGAACAACCCATGTCCCTAAAGGTAGATGCTTCCCAGGAGTCAGTGTGAATCAGGAATGCCTATGGAGTGCTCCTGGAGTGCTGGTTTGAGGATCTTGAGGTAGAATCCTTTTCTCAAATCTCTGGCTAAAGATGAAAAACTTACCTCATATCTCCCCAGCTTTTATAAGGGCTGACTTGGGCACAGCCTTGTTATGAGGCAAGGGAATGGCAGGAATAACAAATCCCTCTTATCCACTTGAAGGAGATGAAGGGATCCCAGCGGAAAACGATGTTCTGGCTGCACTGTAACTTGTGGTACCTCAGCGCAATATCTGCCAGCCTCCTGCTCCTGTGCAGCCACAGGACCCAGTGCTGGGCATAAATCTGCACAAAGACAGGGAGAATTTAATCAGATCTTGGACATCTCCCTTCCCAACAGACTAACAAACAACTTCTCTCCCCTATTGTACTTGAAACCTTGGGGGAATAAATGAGCTGTGCCGCTGTGTGAGATACTTTTGAGGGAGAACCAGGTAAGCTGTTTCTTTGGCAGAGGCATAATTTAAACTTATGGCTGAGGTCCTTTGTGTAACTGAGTTTTTTCAAGACTTACTGACAACACAATATAAACACATTCATCAGAAGAATAGAGGTTTTTTAAAATGTATCTCTTTGTGATGCTGAGGCAAAAGACTCTGCAGTTTCTTTATTTGTTATAATAATTATAACCTATACCTTAGAACAGTTTTTTTCTTCTACCCTATGATCATCTCCCCAAAGAGCTAGGAGCTATTTTTCCTTCTCTCAGGATGTTCTGATGAAGCTGATGCTATGTGGTAGGTCCTGGCCACCTGCTTTACTTGGTCATGTGAATGTTTTCCTGAGTCATACTCCCAAAATACATTGTTGCCTAAATCTAGGGAAAGCTGACAATCGGTAGCAGTTGAATTTTCATATTACAGCAGAATTTATGTTAAAAATAAATTCTCACAAATGATTACTGTCTGGAAAACATATGAGTTGTTTGCTAAGAAACTAGGTAAGCACCTAGTTTGCTGTGTGAAAAGGGTTTCTCTTGCCATTAATTACTCCAGGAACTAAACTCCCCACCAAAACACTACATAGGAAATCAAGATTCATGTTCCATACTTTACTGGTTAAATATTGAAGCTATCACAGAAATGTTCCCCAGCCTATGTCAGCTGCTGTTGGCTTTCAGATCCGTGTTTATTCTTCTTTAGGTACTGAGACTTTTCAGTTCTTTTCAACACAGTAATATCTCTTCAGCCAGAAGAGTTAAGGTTGCTTCAGCAAGGCAGAGGGCACAGGCCATCTATAAGTTAAGTTGTTCTGTGAGCCAGGACCTGTGGGAAAAATTATTTTCTGTGATGAAATGACTCCTGGCCTCACCTTTTCAAATGTGATCTAAGTGAGGTGCTGTTCTACTGAGATCCTGCTGTTTTGGCTACTATGGTCTATGGTTTTAATCCTCTTGGAAGAGCGCCTGTCTTTGGGAGAGGATTCTAAACAGTATTCCAGGTGGCTGATGGAGCCTACCTTTCAGTCTGGAGGAAAGAGGGGAAGTGTAAAGTATGGTGCTGGTCCTAGTATTCCCTTTGGCTGTCTCTGCAGTGGTGCTTGGAGTGGATTGATGCCAGCAATCTCCTTGGTCAGTAACTGAGCTAGTTTGAATCTTGCTGAGGGTGTGCCTGGCTCCATGGATTGTGTGTGAAAGTCAGTGGCCTCTTTCCCCCATATTAGCAAGTAGAAGGTGAAGAATGCATTATCCACCCTGTAGTTGTGCTGGCTAGAGCAGGATTTGGAACACAAAGTTAGGCACATGGGGAAAAACAAAGAGAGTGAGTTGACAATGTGAAGCTATTGCAAAAAGAGACAAATGTGACTCTGCAGTTTATGGTGAGGAATATTGCATGAAAGACAAAGGACATAATTATCCTGATTTGAAATTGCTGACGCTTCATCTAACACAAGTTTTGGATACTGCAATTTCAGATAGAGACGAGTTGAAGAGTCTCCAGAAAAAGGAAACAAAGAAATAAGCTTGGAAAACAATGATTTGTAAGCATTCCCTGTGAGAAAATGCTAAAAGAAATAGGTTTCATAAGCTTTTCTAAAGAAAGAGAATGATGTTATGACTGTGGAAATAACTGTTGTTTTTCTGGCCAGGTTTTCTGGCCTCTTCAAATAGAAATTGAGTATGATTGCATAGAAAAATGGGGCAAAATATAATAAACACAACATATAGGAAAGTAAATGCAGTTTTGTATGCAATACAAGGCAATCTAACCAGATAAGAAAAGAATTTAAGTGATCAATGCATTTTTGTCTGAAATGAAAATCATGCAAAAGCATTTTACATTGATGTCTTAGAAGTGGTTTAGTTTAGCAAAAATTTATTTTGATTTAAAATACTTTTCTTGAGTAAATAAGCATACCTCTACAGTTGCTGTTGAGTGTGTTAAGTTTAGAGAAAACATAAAAGTTTGTCTTAATTGTTTCAAAAGCAGTCCATCTCAGGTCATTCAATACCCAGTGCAACTCTCACCAAATTCCTTGTGAAGACTGTGGTGACTTTCTCCACACTGTACAACAACCTTTACTCCCAAAGTTGGGTAAAAGCAAAGTGATCTGTAAGGGTGCCTGTATTTGGGGTGTTTCACTACTTTGGAGCAGTCAGTTCTGAGATTTGTTTGTCTCTGTGGGGTCTAGGGATTTCAGCTCAACGTGGATCTCGTCCTCTAGATCTTAGGTTTCCATTGAAAATTGTGGATTCACTTCAGCACTGCAGTCTTGCATAGAACCAAAGGATTAGGAGATGAAACTTTTACAGTTCTTTTTCTGAATCACACAGTGGACTTAACTTACCACACTTTCTCTTTTTTCATTTTTACTCCAAAGACACAAAATTATTAAAGCAGACAGGTATGTCTACTTCTCAGTGTATACTTTATCAAAGTACAGATGTGAGCAAACTAAAGAATGTATGATATGATTTTTTTGTTGGTAGTTCTCCTCACTGAATTGTCAATAGTGACTTAAATTTCTCTACGTTATATAATAAAGATGTTATTGGTAATAACTTTGTTCTTCCTTGGCAGACATGCCAAATATCAAGGGTACAGAAATTTAATCTTGTTATTGATAGCAACTAGACATTTTTAAGATATTCATCAAAAAGATCTTTGAACTTTTTGTTCTGTCCAACAACTTGATACTCAGAAAATAAGGAGAAATTGTAATAAAGTGTGATCACCGTGTTTTTTCCAAATGCTCATCTGTCTCTCACAGGATTTTTTTAACCTTTGATCAAAGTATCTAAAACTACACAGTAAAGACCTTGCTAATTAAGAGATCAAAATTTACACTCAGTTATGTCTCACAACATAAGCCATATTTGTGTGAATGTAGAAACAGTCTCTTCTGACTCGATGTACTGCTTTTCACATTGAAACTAACATTGATTAATAAATGTTAATTAACTTACTGTAGCCTTACATAATCAGAGCGTAATTTCTTAAGCTGAGAGTTTCTGACCTGAAAGTTATATTTGTAGTTTGTATCTGAATTCAAACTTTCCTTTTGCTCGTTATCATGTCGCCAGAGGTGAATGAGACATGTCTTCACGATTACTTGAATTTTGGAGGAGTTTTATGATAGCTCCCATTCTAGCATGGGCAGAAAACATGATTTTTTCAAAGTCTTTTGAAGTTTTTTGGTTTTGCTGATAAAAGTGAGACTGTCTTCAGTTGACCAAAGACTTTGTCATCTTAGGAAGACAGCACCCTGAAGCAAGTGCCTGACACCTCCTTCTACATGAGTTTCCGCCCATTGCGATGTCCAGCTGGGAGGAAGGAACAAAGACTTCACCTTGAAATTCTTTTCTCCTTCACTCTCTCGGGAAGTTTATGTTTCTTATTAACATTCCTAAACCAAATGAACACACTGGCATTTCCTTACAGAAACCTGTTCAGTTAAAGCATTTCTGGCATTATGTGTTGCTGTCTCTCGAAGGCTTTGGCAGCGCGAGTGGTGAGTGGGACTTCTCTATTTTAGTCCCAGCATCTGGATTTGGGTTGACTAATTCTTCTGCAAGATTATTCTTCCTCCCTTGAGACCTGACTTCCCATTTCTCTGTATTTTTTGTTGGTTTTTTCTGTGGTTGTTTTTTTTTCCTCTTGTGTAGCTCATAAAGTCTTCACTTCCAGACGTGAGGGGTTGGATTATCTGCTTTCCCCGGGAGTCTGAACTCTTCATTCCTAGACTCCTTGCTGCCATTAGGTCAGCAGAGCTGGTACCAGCCTGCTTACTGCAGATTGTCTCCACCCAGTGCAGCCAGCTATTTTTCCCTCAAACCATGTGGAGAAGGAGAAATGATCCATAGCCAGGCACAGTCTTTGTTTTTTCCCTGCTGTTCTGTTTCTGTTCATGCGCAGGCTTTTCAATTTCATGAAGCAGCTTTACATGAAAGCTGAAAGGTAATTGCATCCTCCTGAGTAAAATGGACAATTTCTGTGCCAACTATGTTTTTAAAGAATAAGATTACAGCATTCACTCTGCTGCATGCTTTCTCTGCGAGTGAATCCCTTTGCTGATGTAAAGGGATTAAATACTCTAAGGCACCAGCCAGACCGATTCTTTACAATTCCATAAGCGTGGAGAAGATCACCTTCATTATTTTTGTCAGGGGAAGAAATAAAACATAACAGGGAGGCCTCTTTCAATACACCTTGCTTTACTCTAGCGAATACTAGTGAGGATCCATTTCAGCATACATTGTGCTTACTGTTCCTCTCAGCTCTCCATGTTAACTTACACTACAATTGCCTTGTGGAATTTGTGGGTTTCTGATATACCTTGTAGATCTAAGGCAACAAAATAAATATTGTGCAGTGTGCAGTTTTTGTTTCTTTGTTTTAGGCTGAAGCCCTGGAGTGTGATAACATTTGTTGCCATAGAAAAAAAAATTAAAAGGGTGCAGGGTTGCAAACAAAACAGTTTCAAATATCTTTTTACGCCCTACTTTTATAGTTTCTAGTATTCTTTGTCTTGCTCATAATATCTTTATATGGCTGTAAGAAATGTGTGGTTTTCAGTATTTTGTCTTTCATTGATTGCACTTTGTAAGATTTCCAGACTCTACTCATGCATTTTATGCTTGACTATGGACAGTTATAAAATAGTTTTCTTATAGTTGTCTTGTGAGCATAACAGTGACAATATATCTCACTTTCTTGGAATAATGTATGGACTTATTTTCTCCCTGCCAGATGATGTTGCAGACTTACCCGAAAGAGTAATTGATAGCAAGATTATGCAATGTAGTTCTTGTCCCCAAAAATGTGCTTCTCCATCTCAAATCTGCACAATCCTTCCCTTAACAGTGAAATTTGTTCTCTCAAAGCCACCTCCAATCTCTCCCAGAGTGGTGCAAATAGCTTAATGAATAGAGGTTAGGAAAAATAGCACTCTGGCTGTTTTGAAAGAAGTTGTATTTGCAAAAGTGGAGAGGTTCCTAAACTCAGAAGAACCTGATCTCTGGGCTATCTGCGGTAATACAGTTCTACTTTGGACACAGCAATGATAATTGGAGGTATGGTTAAATTGAAAGTCTTGTAGTCTCCTTTTGGAAGCTGCTGGAGGGCTAATTCCCATTAATGTACAGTCCAGCAGATTCAGCAGATGTTCTGTGTCATGGGATGAAGGGGGTGACAAGCTGCTTCTCCTTTGGTTATTGTCATCCCTTCTCGCTGCTGCTTGCAGCTGCTGAAGGAGAGACCCAGTGGTGCCACATCAGTGACTTTGTGAGCACTGTGTGTTCATCCCAGCCACAGAACACAGCAATAACCAGACAAGCCCTAAGGAAGCATTAGAGCCTATGTCTATAAAATAAGATTATGTTCTGAAAGATGCTGAGCATCAACTCTGAATAAAATCAGTACGAACAGAGAGTGTGCATGGCAACAGAGAGAAATACAGAGGAAGCACTGTGAGTATAAGAGCATTGGAACTATGAAAGAAACTGTAATGAAATTAAAAACAGTGAGATGTATTTAACTACACTACAGTAGCCTGGATTATAAACCCATGTGAACACTGGTACTTAGGGGCTTGGGGAAAGAGAAGGTGGGTGGATCATCAGAACTGCAAATGCCAAGAGAAAGGACTAAAACATCATAATACTGTAATATCCTCATGTGGTGTCAGATTAATGAGTGAAACTTTAGAATGGGATTGTCATCTGTGTATATGGAATCTGTATATCTGCTTCTGTATAGTCTCTAAGAATGGGCTCTTTCTAAGGAAATTAAGCCTTCTTTTTAAGGAAATTCTGTAACTCCTATTTTTCCCCACTAATAATCATAGAAATTTTGTCTGAAATGTAAGGTGCTACAAATGCCATGACTTTTTCTTTCTCATTATGAAGCACAAAAAAGTCTGCATTTTCAGAGAACAGCTGGCTATTACAATAAGTTTTCTTACTGTTAACCTTACTAAATCATGAGGGATGTAACCATAACTAATGTAATTTTAGCCAAACTTAAGATAACTTAAGTTTCAGTCTCTATCTAAACAAAAGCATTCATCAATCATCTTCTTGAGTTCACAGAACCCTCAGATTACAGTCAACTCTCATGTATTGTATAACCATCTGCAGGCCTTAATGCCAGACATCCTTTAACAATGTCCTCTGCCTAAAAGGAAAATGGTTCAAAGCTGTTGTGGGAGAAAATGGAGGGGTTTTCCCTTCTAAGACAAGAAGTTCCCTTCTTTCTTCTTAGTCCAAGCCTGTAACTACTTCAACCTCACAAAGTCTGCATTTCAAGAGATGCTTACAAATTCCAGAGAGGTAGTACTTGAAATCTGAAGCCAGTGTTTTTCTACCATCTGCACTACTTATGATGTATTAAGACCTCTGTTAGCTGGTAAAAAGAAGAGCACTTCATTGGACACTGCTGATGATTACTTGCTCTTTTAGGAAGCACTGATTTTGTGTGGTATTTGTGTGGAGCTTTACTTGAGTCTAATGGCAGATGTTTCTGTCAGGCCTTTGGACCTGTCCCATTGTACTTGATTTTTGGGAAGGCAGAGCAGATGCTGTTGGACAAATGCTAACTGAAATAGTTGTGCTCAGCACTCAAGGAGCAATAGCAGCCTTCTAGGGGCTCTTATTTCTAAACCCAGCCTTTTTGCTACCATAAACTGGTATCTATCTTAAACAGAGTGATAGATTAATTCCCTCTCCTCCCTCCAGTCTTCATTTTTTCCATGTGAGGTTTTAAACAATTACCATCAATTTCAGCTTTCTGGCTCTGCATTACTAACTTTAAACCAGCCTAACCTCTCCTCTGGATTGTTGCCAGAGGCTCTGTACCTGCTATAGCAGGAGTAGTAATTCCTCTATGGTTTCATTCATGTGTCTTAATTTTCCATCTTTACAATCCATGGCTAGTTTCACCTCTGGAGTTTCCCTGACCAGCCGCAGCCTGAGCTGTACCCACGAATCTCATACCAGCTTTAGAAGGAGTGACGTTACATTTTTTCCTGTTACTTCAAGCTCTTATTTTAGCTGTGTGAGCATGTCAAGGTCTATCACTCAGCTGCATATACGCTCCTCTTCCAAGCTCTATCTTTAACCTAAATTCCGTCTTTCAGCCTTGCAGTGGGACTTGCCGTACCCTCCTGCCAGTGGCAGCCTGTTTACACCTCTGTCCACAGTCCCCAGGTCACCCGGAAGGCTCTCAGCCTGAAGCACTCCCCTCACTCCTGCTTCCCTGCTCTCCTCAAAGCTGCATCTAAGTGCAGTTGTAGGGCTGGTGAGTCCTTGCCTGAATTGGAGTGACAGCTCATTTAGCTCTACTTCCTCCAAGTCTCATTTCGGGAGCATCTGCCAAACTGAAAGTAGGGCTGAGCCTTGAAGGGCTTGTAGGGATGAAGTGAGTGCTACAGACAGGACAGGAAGGCACAGTGCATTCTGCAGGAATTGGGAGAGGCCCAAATGCGTGCTGGATTTTTTGAGACCTACAGGGCTAAAATGGGGCAGGTACAAATCATATTTCAGGTATAGCTTCTACCTTACTTATATATTTTTAACATCCTTTTACTGTGGTCTTGCTTGTCTTTTATGATTTAATTCCCACTTCAGCTGCATGGGTTCTCCTTCCTTGAGCCACCCCTGACTACAGTCTCAGCCACGACCATTGGGCTGTTATTCGTCTTCCCATGCTAGAAACTTTTTTAAGGTCTAGTCCTGAAGATTTTTTTCCTCTCATCACTTAATATATCCCTGGCCATGTGACTTGCACTTCCCATTTAAATTATAAATCATTAACTCGTGCTTATACCATAAATGTATCAGATGGAAGAAAGATGCATCTCTTATCCAGGTTTAAACTGGAATTTGAGTTACATTTTTGGATACATGTTCTGTAAGACGTTCAGCTGGAGCAGTGAGTCCAGAATAAACATGCTCTGATTTCCCATATCAAGAGAGCTTTTTTCTCATTTATCATTGCTAGAATCAAGCTTCATCTGAGGTAATTAGCCCTTGCTTTCCTGATCCCTGTTCACAGTCTGAGCCTTATTCCAAGTAATAAACCTAACCAAGTGATACCGACCTGATTCTCTAGATAGCCAGTCAAATAATTTTTGTCCAAAATAGAGGTGTAATCCCATAACAATTCTAGGTTTACAGGCCTTCCTATCGTGGTCCTTAGTACTATTCAGTCCACCAGCTCTTCTTCCCAACCTTCAGGCAGTTGGGTATGGATTACTGAGTTTAGTTCTTTATTCTGTTTTCTGGACTTCCAAACTTCTGCTTGACACCTCTAGCCTAGAAATAGATAACTGTTAATTTCTATGCTGTGTTTGCGTTGGTAGATAAATCGAGTTTGTACCTAAGCAGGACAAATCATAACTAAAATTTCGATTGGAAAGCCTGTTGAAAAAATGCATTTACATAAACAACTCAATATACATACACACATTTTCACTGTTAGATATGGCTATTCTTTCACAGAAAGCTGTCCTATTCACTAATAACACTAATAGTGTTAGTGTGTAGCCTTTCCTGTGCAATTACATTGCATTTTCAGGGTGTAAGAAAAAAGACTCAAGCTCTCCACCCACCCTCACCCTTCCCTTTGGGCTAGATTCTTCCAAGGAGAGCCTCTCTTTAGAAGCAGCACAGGGAGTACTTTGTGTGCTGTGCTCTCTTGAAAAATGTGTCACCCTGCTATGATCTCTCCATGGCAGCGGATCTCTTGGAAAGCCTGGCTTCCATCCAAAAGAGCCGGCAGGGATGTGTGTGGTAAGGCCTTCCTCACCAGGAGCTTATCAAAAAAGCTGTACACACGATTTTCCAGATAGATTAAATTCAGTCTAAGCACATTTTCACTGATGCATTCAAAAACTTCTCAAGAAGATTTTTTAGGCAGCTGCCCAAGTGTGTTTCTTCAACCATCTGAATGGTAGAATTTTGAAAATATTTAACCCTTTTGATAGCAAAGGATATTTATAAAAGGTATTCTCTCTTGCAAAAACTAAGTTTATCATTTTTGCAAAGGACTTACTGTGAATTTAATGTAATATCCAGTCTGTAAATAGAAGAATTTATGTTGGAAGTTTGGAAGTTTGGAAGTTGGTATGTTGGAAGATGGTTGATGTCCTCAGAGTAGATTGGGAGCAGAAAACCCAGATTAGAATTAATCTATAGACACAGTTTGTTAATGCAACATCAGTAATGGAAAATCAATTTTCAGGTCTTGAATTTTCAGAATCAGTTTTAAGATCTTGAGTTTTCATACTGAACGAGATCTTATCAGACTTGAATGACTTACTGTTGGTTTATATTTGTTTTATTAAGAGATTTCAGGAAATGCTTTATATCAAGGCTAACTGCATGCACATGGTTATTGTCAGCTTTAAACTCTTTTCTAAAAGGGATGAGGAGAAGAGTAAAAGAAGACTGGCAATACCTAAGATTCCTGGAGTGCTACAGATGTTCTGAATGCTGAGGCCTTGCCAGAATCCTGCTGCCTTGAAAGATCAGCAGGCTGGTGGTTGAAGACAATGATGTTCAGTGATGTTAAGCTGAGTGCTTACACCCAGCAGCTGTGAGTCACTGGAAGACTTTCTGCTGCAGGGATCCTGTGCTCTCCTATGATAAATTAGAGATAAAATAGCCAATTCCATGATAAATTTACATTGTGGCAGGTAAAGTAGGTCCTTTACTTCCCTTGAATTAAAATTGACAAGCAGCTGCAAATATAACTCACGTGTTTATTGATAAATCATAAAGGGCACAGACCTGAAGAGCTTTGATTGTAGGAAAAAAAAAAAAAGCAGTCAGCCAAATCATACTGCAGCTTTTTGATTTATAGCCCTATGGCATACTTGTGGTTTTGAATCTGTTACTTTGCTTTTAGTTTGAGGACTTCTGAACACAGTCCGATGCTTTGTTGTTTGCCAGTGGGAGAGAGGAGACCTTTTGTAAAAGCAGCAGTTTTAGTGAGAATTCCATGGCTAAGGTTCATAACAGTCAGACCTTTCTTTAAATTGTAGGCAGCAGTCTTTTTTTTTATTTGTGATGAAAAGAGAAGGTTTGATAACCCTGCTTAGCCTTTCTCCATGCTATGTGATTTACTTTAATAAAATACCACTTTGCCTTGGGCTTTCTGCTGACTGTGCTGTAAGACTTGTACCCCAAAATGTGTTTGTCACTCTCTGTCACATCTCTTCTTATCTACCTTTGTCTATCTGTCTATTTATGTAACCTTCTGTATCATCAAGTGCTTATCAGCAAAGGAATTCTGGAAAATACCCCGTCACAGAGCTACCAGTGCGAGAGGCCTGTGTTTCTCATCTTGTTTCTGCAATGATGCTGCACACCTGTGTCACGTTGTACCACACAGCTGGCAGAGCTGAGGGCCTTGTAATTAGGTGAGGCTGTGCTTCCAAGGAGAATGAAGAGCAAGCACAGGACTGTGAATGCTCAACACTTGATTTCTGATTCATTTTCTTTTCTATCCATGTAATGAGAGAGCTCGTAGCACCAGGGAGATGCTCTATGAATGAGCTACACAAATTTCTCAGAGAACCTCAAAGAAAGGGAAGCACAAAAGTGGTAACTTCAGCACTTTTTCTCTACAAATAAATTTTTGTGAGTACTGACTCTATTTGTCCTATACAAAATGACTGTCCTTTATGCAAATAGTTGGAAAGGAGAGAATTACAAATCAAATGAGAGTGTAAGACATGCTTGACTGGTCAAGAGGTAGAATATGATAAAGCAACATGTATATGGTAACAAAAGGATGTGAAAATGTAGAATTCTGTAGCAGAAAGAAGCCTGGATTACAGCTGGTTGCCTGTAAAACTTGTCACAAATAGCAGTGAGTAAAAAACCTGAGTGACAATTCTGCTGTTGAGTTGGTAGTGGATGAAAGCCCTGCACCTGAGTATTCACCAGGCCCCTGCCACGTGGTTTTTCTTCTGCTACTTTCTCTTCTGTATGTTTTTTCAACTGCAGGATCAAGGGGAATAAAATAACAAGATCTATTTTCCAGCAAGGTATCCTTATCATTGTGTATGTGGGAATTTTGTGTGGTGTTGGGATTTTGCTGGTTTTATTTTAAGCTCTTTTCCTTATTCTGTTTATTCTTATCACTAGCTGTGCTCAATATCTGATCTCTTAGTCTTCTTTGAAGATTAAGCAAAACAGGTATTGAAAGTGTTTTGGGAGTTTTGCATTTGCAATTTGTCTTATTGGAGAAATCCTGGACTTGTATTTGTCTAGGTCTAGTTTTTTGTGTTTCTTATTGCTATTTGTGTCTTTCCACAAATCCACTTCGCACTGCAACCCCCAATTCTGGCATTACATGCTGATGTTTTTCTCCCGTGTTTGTTAGCATTGCGCTTCATCTGATGCACCTGTGAGTTTGACCTAGAGCTGTCTTGTTCCTGTTCAGCTTTTCTCACTTCTTACTTTCTGCAGAATCACTGGCGCCGTCTCTCATGATCTCATTCAAAACACCTTCACACATTTATATTCTCAAACGCTTCATTAGTCAGGTCTAAAATAACAGTCTCTTCCACCTTCTTTTTTTTCTGTCTCCCGAATCAAAACTTTGTCACTTTTCCTGAATTTTTGTTTAGTCTGTGCCCAGGTAGATGTTTAGGATGCAGGAATTTGCCATCAACGGTTGAGAATCTCTCAAGGCCCCTTTCCCAGCCCTACCGCACAAGTAGTGCAGGGCTCTAAAGCTGATCTTGGAAATGCCACAAAGAACACGTTAATCTACTCCACAATTACAATGTAGAACTGGTGTCTAGGGCTTTCATATATTTTAATGATTTTTTTTTCTTCCTTTTATTGCTGTCAGCTGAGGTAGACCAGGACAGGCTGAAATTAGACATAAGTTACCCCAGGCATGCTCTTTGCTCACAGCAGCACCCCGGAGTTCTGCAGCTCACCATCTCCATGTCAGCTTTACACCATTCTGCCTGCAGTGAATACATGGAGAAACAGCAGCAGGAAAATGAGGGTGAGCGACAAAGGAAGTCAAACTGTGTGCAGATACCTGGGAATGGAAGGTGAACTTTAACTGAAGAAACTTGAAGCAGTTTCTCCAAGAAAAAGCTGGCTCAGTGTTTCCCTAGTATGTTGTGAACATGTGAGTGACACTCAATAGGAATGTGGAGAAAGACAGCGAATCTCTTTAACTGTGCACTTTGCCAAAACAAATCTGCTTTTTGTAGATTAGGAAGGCGTTGAAAATGTGATTAGACATACTGTGGGCTCCAGTGGGTTTCCTGAGCTTGGCTGAGGAAGAAAGGAGAATCCTCCTGAGATTCCAGAATACTAAAATAGAGAATTGCTGATACAACATAAATGTTGGCTTTAAAGAGTTGCTGATGGGCTGTGAAAGGATGGATTTTGGATCTCAGGAAGGTTTGCACCATGGGTGCTGCAGTTAGATTATTGCCCCTATTGTTGGTTGTAATATACTCTCTGTGCTTCCATACTGGAGCCTTTCCTGCCTGTTATTTTCCCTTGAAGTAAAGATTGGCAATATCTATTACAGAGAATGCTCTGTTAAAAGGAAGCTTGAGAAGCAACACTGATAGCAAAGCTGTGTTGGCAAACTACCCAAGCTGTTAAACTTCAGGTTTGAGCAGCAGATTGTCTCTGCATTGAGCTACTTTCTTATGGCTTTCATGACTTTACTTGTTATGATATGACTTTGATACTCATCTTAGGAGAAGTATATAGAGGTCACTTGTCTCCTTGGAAACCAGAAGATAAAATTACTCTAGTTGAATCTGTATTTTGATATAAATAAGGTATTTCTTCTCCAAAGGATAGCTACCTAGACACTGAAGCATTAACCATTTTGTAATGATTTTCTATATTTTGCAAGGTTGAGGGGGTCTTACAGTGGAAGAACAATAACAGCACTCTTAATTGACCATCTCAGATCTATGATTTGCTTCAAGCATCTTGCATTCTAATTAGAAATCAAAGCCTTGCAAGGTGTTCCCTTCACCTCTTACTCCTGACCGTTTGTGGAGTTCTCTGTCTTTTGTCCACTCTTCTCTTAGGTTATTTCTGTGCAAATGCTTTAAATAAAAGCTTTGTGGAATTTGTTCTTTCTATAAAACTCAGACTTCTATTGGTAAAGCTCATTTATAATCCATGTCACTGAAGCAGTTGTTATTATGGAGATACTAATGCTGCACTGCAAAGAGAAGGAACATGGGAAGGTGTTAAGAGTCCACTAACTGTAGGTCAGAAACACTTCTAGCAGATAAAATAGAAGAAGTATATTTGCTTTAAAAGACAGATATAGTGTGACAAGTGATTTTTTACATAATGGAGTTGTGGTAAAAATCAGCAGCTAGACAGATGTGGTCTTAGGAGATTTAGTCTCTAAGCATCTTTATTTAATAGGCTATTTCTTGTACATTGAAGTGTTTAATGCAGGGAAAAGTGACGACCTGTAGGGAGCCTAATTGGATTGGATCTGTATCACAACTGCTGACCTTATGACTTGGTTTCAGGCATTAGAAAGATAAGAGTGTAATAGAAACTTTCTTCAGTATAATATGTATGTATACATACAGTGTAGTACATGTACTCTAAAGCATAAAATTGCTCCTGCCATGCCAAACATTCATTTTTTCATCTTGTGATGCATCTTTGATTCATATCCAGATGCCACCTATGGAGTGTCACATAGGTTACAACAAAAGCCTGAGCTTCTTAACTCCTAATTTCCTCTGAACTCTACTTTGCTTATAGAGGGGAAACCACAAGGTTTGCTTCTGTACTCGACTATTAGGAGAACTAGAACAAATCCGTTTTCAGGACTGAGCAGAGCAGTGTATTGGGTATGGATTTTGACTTGAGAAAATTCTGGGTGACCAAAAATCTAGCTCAGAGGACTCACCTGCTAAGACAGTCTGTATATCCTTCTGTTGAACAAACTTGCACATCACCTGCGCATCTCTGTGGGAAAGGATGTATTTTCTTTTTTTCTTCAAATGAATTCCTGAATGTTTTCTCTAGCAACAGCCAGTTTAATTGCCAGGAGTGTGTTGCACCCTTCTAGAACAGCAGTTATGTTTATACTGTCCCATGTGCCTCTAGAGCTGCCTATTTCACACACTGCACTTTATTGTGGGCTTAGGATGTCCAACTCGCAGGTTATTTCTCCAGGACTAATAACAGTTCTGTAATTAGTGTGATGTGCAATCCGCATTGTCTCTTGTGGAAAATGCAGTCTCCAAGGCTGCTCTATTCTGTTAAATTTCTGAGCTACTAAAAATTAGGAAGAACTGCCTCGCTGGTAAAATGTGTTTCCTTTCCACTCTTGTTGTATGCCCTTGTTTTTACTGGGCTCTTGGAGGCTGTTGGTGGTGACAGAGTTGGAGACACACAGCTCCCAGCAGCGTTCTGATTCTCTTTTCCTGATTTTTCTTGGTCTGCAGAATTTCTCCTGATCCCATGCCAACCAACAGCAGTTCATCATCAAAGACCTTGTGACTATGTCTGCTGAACTTTGGAAGTTCAGACTTTACACTGTTGGATTCTGCTTGGAACAGGTCACTGTAGAGCTAGAAATGATTTGATGGAAAACAGTTGGTGGATCTGAAAGTGAATTTGGGTATTTAGGCAAGTTGTGTGGCCCACGTTAGATGGCAAGGAATTGTTTTGGCATTGGAATAGTTTAGATAAAGGTTCTTTCTCTGACTTTCCAGCTCAGGACCTGATTTTTGGTTACTTTCATGTCTCCTGATAAATAGTGGCTGGAGCCCAGCTTTCAGTGCTACACTGATGCTCCTGAAGGGAAGCTTTTTATAATCTGAAACAAAAATATGAAATAACTACTTTGTGTCTTTTTGTGCAATGCAAAGCTTGTTAAGGGATTTCTGTGTGTTCAGATAAATTTATCCATGGAGAAATGGACACGAGTTTCTATTAGCATTTAATGTTCTGCAGTATTTTCCTGTGGTTAACCATTAGTGACTTTCAAAGTGACAGGAATGGGCACGATGACTAAATTGTGCACAGGGGTGGTCTTTTATCATATATGTGACAAAGTTACTACTGCTTCTTCCTGACTGATAATATAACAAGGGATAACAAATTGTGTAGCGCTAAATGTAGAAAGATATGCCTGTCTAAAACATCCCCTAATTTTTATTATCACAGAATATTCTAAGTTGGAAAGGACCCACAAGTATCACCAAAGTGTAACTCTAGGCCCTGCACAGGACATCCCAAGAGTTCACCCCAGGTGCCTGAGAGCATTGTCCAAACACTTCTTGAACTCTGTCAGGCTGGTGCTGTGACCACTGCCCTGGGGAGCCTATTCCAGTGCCCAGCCACCCTCTGGGTGAAGAACGCTCTCCAGATGTCCAACCTAAACCTCCCCTGACACAACTTCATGTCTTTCCCTTGGGTCCTGTCACTGGTCACCAGAGAGAAGAGATCAGTGCCTGCCCCTACTCTTCCCCTCACAAGGAAGCTGTAACTGCAGTGAAGTCTGACCTGAGTCTCCTTCAGGCTGAACAGACCCAGTGCCCTCAGCCACTCCTGATGTGGGTTCCCCTCAAGGCCCTTTCACCATCTTTGTGGCTTTCTTGGGACATTCTCTAGTGGCTTAATAACTTTTTTGTATCGTTGCACCCAAAACTGCTCCCAGCACTCGAGGTGAGGTCGCCCCAGCCCAGAGCAGAGCAGGACAATCCCCTCCCTTGCCTGGCTGGCAATGCTGAGCCTGGTGCCCCCAGGACAGGGGTGTCCCTCCTGGCTCCAGGGCACTGCTGGCTCATATCCAACTTACCATGGACCAGGACTCCCAGGTCACTTTCCCCAGGGCTGCTTTCCAACATCTCATTCCCCAAACTGTACATCCAGGATTGCCCATCCCAGGTGCAGAATCCAGCGCTTATCCTTGTTAAACTTCACACAGTTGGTGATTGCTCAGCCCTCTATTTTATCAAGCTCTCTCTAGAGGGCCCCTCTGCCTTCAAGGGATTCAACAGCTCTTCCCAATTTTTTTTCAGCTCCACACTTAGTATCTCTTGAAGTCCTGTGTCCAAGTCATTCAGGATGTTGCAGAGCACAGGGCCAAGGATGGAGCTCTGGGGATCCCCATTAGGGGCAGGTAATAAGGTGTTTGTAGAATGTTAGATCATGTTTTGGTGCACAACTCTGAGGAGATGTCGGGGAGATATTTTCAAAAGTAACAAATCTGAAGGCAGCCAATTGCACTGCTGATGGAAAATGCCATGGAAGCTTACAGTGAAAAAGCAATGATAAGCAAAAGACTGCATGTAAATTGTATATGGTCCAAATAAAGTTGTAATTGCCATAGATTAAGTCTTATGTGCAGAATTTACAAGGCCCAAGGTAGAGTCTTATCTTTTTAGGCTTCTCTGGAAAGGAAGATCGAAAGCCCAAAATATTTCACTAAATATTTGCCCAAAAAAAAAAAAAAAAAAAAATCTCTACAAACTACTCTAAAGGCACCTAGATGCCTGTATCAGTTGGGTTTTTCTCTATGGAAACTGGAAAAGACTGTTGTAGGAACTGGAAATTAGAGAATTTTTTTCTTTAAAAAGCACACAGCATTGACTTGTTGTTGCCCTTTTTGAACTAGACCTATAACTCCATGTAATTAAATTTAGCCTCCATGGAAATCAATTGTGAATTGTCTCACTCTTTCCCAGCCAGTGCTAAAGCATTTTAATGGCTTGGGATTGATCTAATGAGCCCTGGAATAACTTATATCAAAGTGGTTTGGTAAAGACTAATTTAATTTTTCTGACTAATACTGTCAGGATTTTAACCTATTGGGAATAATCCTGAAAGCTGAATGGGTGCACTAAGTGGAGCTGAGGTGGGGTAAAAAAGTCTTTACTGTCTGTAGGTGGTGTGATGTTCCTTCACTTCCAGATGAAACTCTAGCTTTATGCATCTAAGTATTTTAGAAACTTTCAGTTTGTGTCCATGGTACTGTTGTGAGTATTCAACAGCATAAAGAAAGCAGCATTAATAATAGAATTTAAAATGTTACATATTAGAAGAGTATTGAAATCATTGTTTGAATTTTAGCTGAAAATAAAGTTTGTGCAATGCAGCTCTGCTTTCATTTTGAAGTCAGCACTTTATGACTTGTGATAGATCTTTGCTTTATGGAGGCTCTCTACAGCTAGATGTATTTTAATGAATCTGTTTTTCTTTGGTGTGCACAGTTATATTAGTAGCTAACTGCAGCTTGGTTTGAAATATTTTTATCCCACCCAGGGGGAACTGGGAAAAGAAGCTGAAAAATAAAAGCAAACATTTTGTTTAAATACTAATGCATAGTTTTCTTTGGAGTTTATAAAAACCCTGGAACTTTCCAACTATTTCCTGCATAATGCTGTGAATTATTTACATGAGTCAAGTTTACATGAAGCTACTTATCAGCAAGGTGGAATTTTCAGTATAAAACTTTTTTTTTGTTTATTTGGGGTGCTTTGGGTGTTTTATTGGGTTAGCCTAACACTTAGGTTTTGAGAGATTTTGCATATCTCTAAAAAGCTTTTCCAGGAGACTGCAAGTGAGCTCGCTTTCCAAAATGCTCGAGGTGAATACAGTTGAAATTAGAATGTAAAATTTGATGCAGAACTTCTCATGTTTCCTATGTAATACATATAAGTGTGTAGGAAAGGCAGATTGGGAAACCCTTGTTCTGTGGAAAGGTTTTTACTCTATTTAAACTTGATGACTTTGATAAACTATTCATAGATTAAAGGACTCCTGAGCATATGTGCATTTTTATGCACATGTTTTTATGGCCCTAAGGGATATGTATGAAGTTTTAATAGTGTCTGAAAGAAATGTATTTATATTATTCCAGTCATCCCCTGTTACTTTGCTTACATCACTTGATGCTCTACAGTCTGATAAATTCTAAATCAACCGGTCAGTTCTGAAATTTTTGGGTTTTTTAAACAATGTCTATGTACAAATCTTGTATCTTGTATCTTGTTAGATCACTGGGGAAATAAGGACTCTCTTGGGGTGCTTTTCCAAAGAAAACAACTAATTTAATAATTATTCCAGTTTATCTGTTATTGCTACTGTAGTGCCAGGAGAAGACAATTTACAAACTGTTGCGTATCCTATTGCCCAGTTTTGGTTTTACAAAAACTTAGAAAATATTCTATTTCTTAGAAATATTAGATTGATCTTTCTTGTTGGTTTAAAAAGAGAAGTAAGAATGTTGGCTGTGTTAGGATATTGGGGCTGTTTGCTAGAATCCATTTTTGGGCAGTAAAAGTGCCAGATTAAGTTGCTAAGTAAGAAGCAATGGAACTGCTGATTCTACTTGTATTTTTGCAGGGGAAAGATACAACAGATGTGTTCAAGAGGATGTTGGGAAACAGCCAGTGCATTAACATAGCATCCAGCTTCTTCTCTTGCCTTGCCATGTGAAAATAAATGTGGCAACAAGTGCAGTTATTTTTGCTATTTAATACCAATCTCCTGGGGTAAGTTTGCTTGTGACTTTCCATAATTTATCATGACTAGTCAGGAATCATTGGATGAGAAATGTTATTTGGATAATGTTATTTGGATTTCACTTAGACCAAATCTGAGCAGTGCATTCCTGGAGCATGATAGAAGACCTCCAGTAGGTCTCTTATATGTACATAAATCACCATTAGGCAAATGTAAATGTGAAAAGTAATCAAATATTAGAGCATTTGTTGAAGAGTCAGGAAAAATATCTAAAATACTTGGACAATTTCCTGGGTTTTTTTAATGAATAAAACAGGGCCTTCATTACTTTAAGATGTCCTGTATATCAAGATCAAACCTCTCCGTGCAGACAGTTGGGTGCAGTGTGCAGTAAATAGGTAGCTAAAGTTGAAAGCTGTCAGATTAAAGTGCTGCTCTCCATTACAATGGAATTAGTCTCTTTTTTCTTTTTTTTTTCCCCTTTCTTTAAGGCAATTTCTGAATCAAACAGAAGTGGCTGCTCCCAGACATTCAGAAAGCAGGAATTAAGAAATAGCATATGATAGCTGTGTTGACTTCAAAGTACACAAAGTCCTTGGAAAAATGTTGTCTTGCCTAACTCCCTCTTGAGCTGTTGGCACCAGCTGTGTGGGATGCAAGTTGAAAAACTCTACTGGGAGACAACTACTCAATGCTGACTGAAATTTTTTGTTTCTTTATATTGCTCCTAATTCCATCATTTTTATTCTGTACTTCAATGTATTGAATCGTGGAATGAGAAGCTTTGCAAGGGTCCTTAAAAGGTTCTAAGTGTGACAGGGTTTTTTTAATACATCAGTGCTCTGTTCTGGACACTTCTGGTATGTATTTTTGAAATATACATAATCCGAGTGCATGTGGGAAAAAAATACTATTAAAATTGAAAAAGAGCATAACTTTTGGGCCCTAGCTACAAACTTTCTATCTCTGGAGTTAATATCTAGAGTTTTTTGTCCTCTGCACAAGGCTGTGATGAAGTAGTTCTATATAGATGTGCAGTGTAAATGTGAAACATAAGCAGGCTTGTCAGAATTCAAAGAGTGTCTGGACTGCTCTTAGTGTTATGGTTTAGTTTTGTGCAGTCCTGAGAGCAGCAGGGAGTTGGGCTTGATGACACTTACAGGACCCTTCCAATTTGAGATGTTCTATGTTAATCTGTAATACTTTTTTTGTTTGTTTGGCAATGCTGCTTTTCCTGGGCTTTGATATGAAATTCCTGGGCAATACTGTTGCAACAAAAATTTGGAGCTCTTGGGGATGTTTTGTTTTGTTTTTCCTCTAAAATAGTTAATTAAGCTGTGAGATTTACTTTTCCAGGATGCAATAGGGAACAAAACTAAAAGTTCAGAAAGTAAATTTGATAGACTTATGGAGAAAAAAACCCCAGAGCCACGGTGTCTAGCAGTCTGGTCATCTGAAGTTCAAGAGGCTTCCAAACAGCAGATTTCCAGAAGCAAGTTATCCTAGACAAGAAACCCCACCTTTGTTTTTGTAATATTTTTTCCCTCGAAGATGCTGTTGGTCTCTGCTGGAGAGCATCTGATGGAAATATGTATTAAAACTGTGTGCTGAGGCATTTACCTGTCCTTAGCTGGACTGGCTGGCTAGGTCTAAATACCCTTTTTTCATACCTCAATCTTTTTTGACACTTAGCCCTACTGGATTTGGATGTGGAAGGTATAAACAGAAAAGGATGGTGGGGGCAAGGAAATTGTGGTCATTGACATCCTTTATGCCACGCCTCCCAAGGCTGTCCTCTCCAGATGAAGCCATGGATCTGGCAGGCTCCAGACATTCTGCATCCTGCCATCTGCCACAACTGGTAGAGTTAGAACAGTTTGTCCATTGCTGTGTCTTATTTTGAAACATACTGACGTGTTTATGGGATAATTTGCATAAAGTGACATCCGTGTACAAAACCTGGTGACTTGGAGCCAGATGCTTTTTAAAATTATTTACATATCTGCTGAAGAATTTTGGCAAGGGAAATTCTGTACAACCCATTTGTAAATAACTCGTGACAGTATTTCTCATTGCAAATTTGAACTACCTGGGTTAGAAAGAAGTAAAATTATGTGTTGTTCCTCCTTGATAGGATGATCCACAACTCTTCACGATAGCAAACAAGAGGTGCTGTTGCTTTTTTTGCCACCATTTTAAGACTGTTCCTTGCAAATGTGTGCAGTGTCTCTGTCTTGTCAATGGTGAATTCATGATTCCACATCCCTGCCTTCAAAAATGCAGTGATACTAATGTTAATAATTCATCTTGTGAAGGAACACTGAAATAGCTATGGAAACGCTTTTTGCAATGTGCTGCCTTTGTAATTTTATTATCACTCTAAATACCTACGTTATTTCTGAGTAAATATAATTAGAAGCATGTAATGGAGTCTTGTTAGGAAAGAAAACTTGGTGTTTTTTCTTCTTCTGTTCTACATGGTCAGCTTCTCTCTCTTCTCTACCCCTCACTCCTGAAACTGCTTTCTCTTGTATGTGTAAGAAAGATTCAGCAAATCTTTGCCTTTGAGGCTGGCTTGCACAGGAATCTCCAATGTCTTACTTTAGAGTCCAAAGATGACCTGGTGGACCATCAGAAGCCATCAAAATGTGCCTGCAGGTGAGCACTGCTTTATAATCTGACCAGGAATAATTTAGTAATTCATATTTTCTGTACCTTTTTACTTGGCTTTTGTGCAGCCCACTTTTGGTACTGGAAATGTGAAAACACTGGGCCCATGTGTCCCTAAAATATCACTTTGTGGTGGCAGGGGGGAATGTTTTAATGGTCTGCAAATGCTAAATGGTGTTAACCACATTCTGCACTGCTTCTGTCTTAAGGTAGTAAAATTTCCTCTGAGGTGTGTGTGAATTCCCATTAGGTTGGATAAGTATTGCAAAAATTACCGTTGTACTTCAAGCCTCTTTGGTTCAGTGTAAGAACACAAAATCTGTTACCTGTATTAACACAGGCAGGGATTTCAACAGGGGAAGTGAGAGAATAGTGCACGGAGCATCTTGTTCCAGTCCTTGCATCTCAAAGCTTATAAAGGCATCTGTTAAATGCTGGATGGAGATATGAATGCTTTGGAAATGCTCTTTGCTTTGTTTTCCAGACATCATCATCCTAAATTTCCTGGAGACATTTTCTGTTTGTCCTGATAGCAGAATTTCAAAGAATGATTGACTGATTCTGTTATTAAAGACTATGCCCAAGAGGAAAAAGCTGCTCAGTCTTTTGTCTATTGAATTTTTTTCATTGCCTTCTATGTGTTTTTGTTAATGTAACTGCTCATATTAATTAAAAACTGTAGCTTTATTTCAAATAACGCATTTTTGAAGGTTTAGCAACAGTGTGTGTTTGTAATGTAGTACAAATGTAGGATCCTAATATATGTTCTAATTCCTTCCTGCTGTTCAGCTGTGACCTGGGCTGCGTTAGTAAGAGTGAAGGTGGCACCCTTCCCACCCTTTCCCTCTGTTCAGGGCTTGCAAGGCTTGGAGTGCAGTATCCAGTCTGGGGCTGAGGAGTGGGATTGAGCCAGGCCCACAGGGGAGTGTGGAGGGCAGTCCCTGTGCCAAGGCTGAGACAGTTTGGAGTTCTTCAGCCTAGAGAAGAGAAGGCTCTGGGGATACCTTATTGTGACCTTTCAGTACCTAAGGGGCAGCTGAAAGGTGGGCACAGACATTTTAGTACTGCATGTCATGATGGGACGAGGGGTGGGGTTTGAAACTGAGAGAGGTCAATTCAGACTAGATATGAAAAAGGATTTTTGTACAATGAAGGTGGTGAAACACAAGAAGGAGGAGATGTCCTGCCCCTGGAAACATTCAAGGCCAGGTTAGATGGGGCTTTGAGCAGCCTGGTCTAGTTGAAGACATCCCTGCTCTTTGTAGGGATGTTGGACTCGCCGACCCAAACAACTCAACGATAAGTGATGGGTTTGTGACTCTGTCATTCACAAACTGGTCTGAAATATTTTAGCTCTAAAACTTAAACACAACCCAAAACCCACCTACCAAGTATAGTTGGGGTTTGATGCCTTTCTTTCTCGGATGGCATGAAGCAGGATGACACTGTTACCATGTCTTCTTCCAGCTCCAAGCTCTGAGAGCTTTTGCTAGAAACTAGAGATTCAGACAGGGCCTTCAGATTCTTGCTTTAAGATAGATGTTTATTCAGTCTTATCAGAGAAATGGAGCCACGAACGTGACCCTGACAAAGCGGGAGCCAGAAAGAATGTCTTATCAATGATGTTACACAGCTCTTTTAAAGGTAAATCACCCAATAAAAACTTAAAACGAAAGATATTTTTACTTTTCTACCAATGCATAAAAAATCTTTCAGCCACGCTGACAGGAACTGCGGCACTTCTTATCTAATCATCTTAAACTACTTTTTATTGCAAAATATGGTGTCCAGAGAAGAAGGGAGGAGGTCTAGAAAACAACAACTGTCCTCCATTTTGAAGTTTTTGCTACTATCTATTTATTATATAAACAAACCCAAAAACTCTAGATTTTTTAACCTGTGACAATCTTACATAATATTCTATCACCTAGTTCACATGAGAGTTGATTCTAATTTTTCCCGTAACGTCAGTAACTTTCGCCATGGACAGAGGTCAAAGGCAGCGCTGTCCAGCGGGGTAGAATCCTTCAAAACACGCAGGGGGACTTTCTCTGCACTCTGGATTCCAGCACAGGATAGCTGATAGTACTTTTCAGCTGAATATTACCCTGAACTTGGGGCATCTTGGAGTGCTTCAAGGCATAGGAGAACTGTCAGAATCATGCTAAGTGTGCACTTTATTCTGTTAAACACAATGCCTTGGGGGCTTTAATCAGCTGAGTTGGGTCAGACAAGGCCTCGTGGCTGATCCAAAGCATTTGGAAGAAATGACAAACCCATTGCAAATCTTTCTTGAGGTTTTGGTTTTTTGTTTGTTTGGTTGGTTTTTTTTACCATTCTCTTCCATTTACCAGATTAATTGCTTTTATATTTCACTGCTGTGAAAGCAGATTTGTTTTATTAGAATGAATTAATAATATACTTGCTTGTTGCTGTGTTTAGAAGACTGTTTTATAGTAATGGAAATATCACTTGATTCTAAACCTGGATAGCTTAAAAATAGATGTGGGTGCTTGATTCCATTGTAGCAATACAATGTCGAAACATATGAGTTGAAGAAATGACAAATAATGTAAAGTGTTGAGTGCATCTTGTAAAACGCTCTTGGTGAAACTGATGCCTTTTTCAGTGCAAGCTTAGTTTAGCTTAATGTTCTGTGCTCTGAAAGGCAAGGATGTTCAAGAGGACTAACTTACCAAAGAGCACGTCCTGTTGTGCTGATTCTGCCAGGAAAGGGTCAGACATGGCAAAAACATTCACCTGCACTCTTGCAAAAGAAGTTTTGTGAATTAGATGTACAGTCAACTTCCAAAATCTCGCAGGAAGGATATCCACAACATAAATAACCTTACTAGATTGCTAACAGCTACTTCTGAAAGCTAGGCTTTGGGATTTTGAAGAGGATCTGTCAATCAAAGTTTCATGAAGCAAAATAAGTTTATAAAGGAGAGTCTTGGAATATTCAAATTCTTTCAAATCTTCCTTAAAGTGCTTGGTAGCTGCTTTGAAAATTCTGTGGCTAGCAAAGGAGCCGTAGCCGTTAAACTCCAAACAAAGCTGTGTTATTTCAATTCCTGTTTCTATAAATGGTAAACCTACACTGCAGCTGAAAGGGTTAGTGCTTAAATGATTCACAAAATGTTAATAAATGCACCTTGAGTTGTACTTCTTCAAGAATGCTGTATATACTATTAGTTATGCAGATGGAGTAGTAATGGTTTATAAGGCAAGATATGTCTGCTGATTAGTAACTAAAATAAACCTCAACAGTTTGGGGGGAAATACTGTCTAATAATGAGCCATAACTTTTAGAACATAAATATTCATTTCTTACTGTTGTGGTTTTGGGTTTTTTAGCTCAAGACTTTGTCTACTAAATGCATGATATCTGTAGAGGCCCAAAGGAAATTCAAGAGCCTGTGGAAAACTACTCAGTTAATGAGAGGTAAATGAGAACAATGTTTTGGAAAACAGACTATGTTTGGTGGAGAGAGATGTCCTGGGAGAGACTGGAATTAAGTTTGTTTTAAAATTTTCTGTGCATACTGTCTGCTTAAGCACAAAAAAAATTTCCTTTGCTTAATTTTGAAAAACATTTCTTAGCTTCCCCAGCTCCTGCTCTTAATAGGCAGCAGTGTACATTATCAGAGATGGGACTGTTACATTAATATCCTGTGGCAGTGTGTGGATTTAAGAGATGGAGTACATTGTTAACTGCTTAGAAGTTTCTCTCAAAGGACAGATTTTGCTTCAAGTTATTGTACCAGTTGTAAGGAAGTTAGGTGAAAGTTAAGAACCAGCAAGGAGAGTAAATTTTCTACCTACACTCCAGCAGCTTTCATGCTTTTTTTATTATTTATACCCCATGAATATTCCAATGGAAGTAAAGCCTGCTTATGAGCATCTGGGTGGGAAAGGGAGATGTTAGAGAAAACATTATTTTATATTGTCTCATGACTATAACTATTCAAAGGACAATGTTTCCACCTAGAATAGATCTCAATAAAAATTTAAAACGAAGCCAAATAATAAGTAAAAATTAACACAGAGGTAATAATCAAACGGCAAATAAATCCTGACAGCTTCTTTTCTTTTGTAAAAAAGGAACATAAAGGAAAATGTGATCAGGGTGTCTTGTCTAACATTTTTCAACAGTACCGTTGACACAGTTTCCATCAGGAGTGTTTGTTTACTGTGGCAATGCTGTGTAAAAATAAATCCTCTGAAAGAACAGATATTTTTGCTGGGTATGCTGCGAGTGCAGAGTAGCTATGTTGGTGTTTAACTCGGGACAGACACAGTTTATCTCATCAGCCCCTTCTCTCTTTCTGGGTCAGAGCCCCTGCGCTGATGCACGGCCGTGCGGTGCCTGTGGCGTGCGACACTCGCTCATCCAGGGAGGATGAGCTGTTGGAAATGTCATCCCCTGAGGTGGCTGAGCAAGAAGGAAGCCCGGGGGAAGCTGAGCCCTTACTGCTGTGAGGTACAGCTGGGGCATTTCAAATCAGGGTATTCAAGACTTTTAGAAGTGCCTAGTGATACAGTCTGTGTGAGCAAAATGTCAGTTGTTCTCCATATCCCATTTTTGCAACACTTGTAAGGGCTAGAGCTGCTGTGACTAATGCCACATAAAATGAACCCAGTTTTGGTTTTGAAAATCTTATGCCTTTAAACCCATGTTTGAGATTTGTGCACATCATTGTTTCCAGTCCTGCAAGAGATATGGTTGGACTGAAAATACTGCTCCAGGGTCCTGATTTACAAACCTTTGTTTGCTTTAAAGTAAGGGATTTGATCAGATAAGGCCCCAAAGGTCCCTTTCAACCTTAAAATTATTGTCTGGTTTTTGCTCTTGGTTGGATATGTTAACTGGAAGAAATGCTGGCTGTAATAATCTGTAACATTTCAGGGACTTCTTATATGCTTTCTGAGAGGCATTTAACATCTATCAGCAAGCACAAATTACTTACCAGGGCCTTTTATCCACTAATGCAAAACATTTCTTTGAGAATTCTAATGCCAGTTCAAAATAAACTCAAACCAGTTCTGCCACGGATCATCATCTCAGATCATTAGCTTGCTTAATTATGGGCTTCACACAGAACTCTGCAGCTCTCTCTAATGCTTTTGCACTACCTGTGAGCATCCAGAAGTTACTCATGAGTGATCTCCCATCCAGCAGCCAGGCAGATTTGGAAAAGGGCTTTTTGAAAATGATCGTGTCCATTGTTTAGGGATAGAAAGAGGCATATGGCTTTTTGCATTATTCTGCACTGCACTGTTTTAATTTCTCTGTCAGATGGGTCCGGGAGGGCTGTCATGAGCAGCTGTGTTGTGCAAGATAGGCCCCTCATTAAGCTGCTCTGTGATGCAGAGGCGCTGCTTGGTGAGAGTCGCTGGTACGGAACATGCTGTGCCGCTCGCTCCTCTCCCGTGCTGGGCAGCACAGCCTCTGCTTCCCCCACTGCCTCATCCTCATGGCTCTGGGAGTGAGGCTGCTGTGCCCAGCCCCTGGGGAATCCTCCAGGAGGAATATCTGGTCATGATTGCCAGAGCTGGGGCTGCTATACGGTGCTGCAGTGGAGCAAAGTAATCACAAATGTTTGCACAATGCTGCCAGTAATGTTCCTTGGTGCGAGAAGGAGAAATAACCAGCAGAGAGGAGAACAGGTAATCCTCTGCTAAGCTGTCATTTGCTGGTGCAAAGCATGCTGAAACTTAAATATCTTTAAGAGACACTGTGAAAACAGATAATGCTATGAAATACTTTAGATGAAGTGAAAGAAATACTGTACATTTGAAATCTCTTGGCAACCCCAAGGGTAACAAGCACTCTTTTTTGTATTTATGGTCGCACAAAGACCGCACTTTTATGTTTTAGAGGGTTGTTAAGTTATGCTTCTCACTTTGGGAGGCTGATATACAAAAGTAGGAAAAAAATATTCTAAGCTGCATCATGGGTTTATACTGGATAAGTAGTTTAGTGCTGTAGGCAAGAAAGAATATAGGTAAAATAACTAAGGTTTTAATGGTTACATCTTTCATGTCACTTCTACCAAGGAAAACCATTTAGGTATAAACTTTGGGCAGCAGCTCCTATCTCGGAGAAAAAGAAGTCTAATTGGTACCTGAAGTTGTTCCAAAAAGAAGAAAGAAGTTAGACCTGGTGAAGTGCTGATTGCACGGATTCTCTCTGAATGGTGTGTGGGGTATGCAACTTTTCATAAAAGTTTTTCAGATGCATGATGAAAACAGAATGTGTGTGCAGTGATTCTAGAAAAAGAAAGAAAGCATTTGTGAATTAACTTTATTGTCATGTAATGACTTCTTGCTGGTTGTGAAATCCCTGCGTAGTACATTATAAAAACCAGCTGAATGTGCCTCTTCCTCAGCAGAACTGTTGCTGGTGGTTTAGAGGTGAAAAGGACCATAAGTGTGCTTCCGATCCCTCCACTTCATGGAGCTGGATCTGTGGGAGCCCTAGGTTTGTGCCATAGCTCGTAGTTCTCTGTGTTACATCTGCTTGCCCTGTTCTTAGATAAATGACAGTGGCTTCTCGTCCTCTGTCTCAGCCAGGCCCTTCCCTGGGTGCATAGCCTACCTTAAATCCCACGTACAGTGGATTTCTGTATCCCTACCCTTAATTCTTCCAGTTTCACATTTGCTCTAGAAGAAAGATGGTGGCTGTTTGATTTTTCTTTTTGTGTGTGTAATTTTTAAATGCTGCAGCTGAAATGGCTTCCGTTATAAACAATCCATTATACTCAGCCCAATGTTATATTTGGAGATATTCCTCCACAGGGAGGTCTGCCAGGAGCTGTGTTGCTTGCACAGCTGGGACACCTACTCTCTGTTTGCTGGAGTTACCTGGTAGGGAACACCTGGCAGTGGAACAATTAAAACCTGAAGGAATTCCTAACCAGAAACTGCTTCTCGAATCATGTGCATGGGCATAAGGTGGTATTGTAGAAGATAATGCAATGATTTAACTTTGAGGTTATATTTACTCCCTCTCTCTTTCTTCTTGTGTTGACCTTGCAGCACCACGTGTAACTTCTTCCTCTTGTCACTTGGTTGTTGCCTAGAGTAGCTTCAGCCTTTGCAGTAGCTACAGATCCTATTCCTACAGCTCAAAGGGAATCCTTATTACATTTTCAGGAGATAGTGCAGTGATTAGGAAGCTTTACAGGGAGCTTTTGCAGTCCTTTCAGCTCTGCTGTATCTGATCGCTGGGTCAGGACCGTGCCATGTGTGTTTGGAGGATGCAATAATGCACGCAGTAAATAGAATATTGTGAGGGAATTGAAAAATCCAGCTGGCAGCAGTAACAATGAACCCCAACTGAAGGTTAAAAGCCTCTTCAAAACATGATACTTTAAGGAGTTTGAATGTAAAAAAAAAAGTAATCTGATTTTCTTCTTGTTAATCATGAAACTTCAAGGAAGCTTTTGATATTAATAACCACTTCCTTGGTGTAGCTGCAAAACAGGTGGTGATGCAGAAGTCCATGTTAGAAATGATGTTTAGTTGCAAGCGTGCCAAGATTGTTTGCACAGTGGGGAAATTGTGTCACGATATTATAAGATAATTTGTCTTAATCCTAATAAACTTATAGATGGAACTTAAAGGACTCTAATTGCTCACATGGAAGTAATTGTTGCAGAAAAATAGCTACAGTATGTAGAACATGTTTTTCTCCACATTATGTGACTTCATTGTCTAACCCAACACTTTGCTAGTCAGTTAATCAACACAAAAATCAATGTATGATCTTAATCAATATTAGCAAACATGTAATTTTTATGTTAATATACAAGACTTGACCCCTTGGGAGTACTGTGGGTAATTATTAATGGATCAAAAATTGTCTTATGAGTTGTTTTCACCTTTTTGAAAGAATATTCAAGTAAAAGCTTTTCACTCAATTTACAGGATATTTGAAAGCACACTGCAGCCTGAGAAGCAAAAGCAGAATCATGGTGTGGATCCTGGGGACAGAAATTACTGCAAAAAGTCCTGAAATAAGGCTTTTTTCTAGGTAAAATGATGATCCCATATCCTAAAATACTTCTCATTATGTTAGATTAACATTACATGTTTTCCTTTTCTGACACACTTGATGCTAAAACATTTATTTAAAGTAAATATTTAGCATATATTATTAAATCCATGCATTTTATCATTTAATAATTAATATTTTTATGACCAGCAGTGTAACGTCAGTAGTATTTAACAGTGACAACTTTATGATGTTAACATAATATGCTATGGATGGTTTGCCTTATTCCATTGTGGTATAACCTGAAAGGCCTGGGTCAGTCTCTGAAGGACGAAGAAACTAAAGATGATGTTTATAGAATAAAGGAAGTATCAGCAACTGTTTATCTTCATAAGTGGATTAGAGAAAGCAGTTTTAATGGGGCGTTTATTTTAAGGCTGTTTAATTTTGTGAAGAGGCAAATGTGTGAGTGTGAGCATCATTAAAATTCACACTCTTTCCATGGCTTTTGGGGTAGACTGAATAAGTTTCTGACTGTGGAGCTGTAAGTGGCATTGAATCTCTCTGAGGAATTCTCTTTTTTCTGTCTGATGTACCATGGTATAAAACAAGGCCTAAGGTTGTACTTGTAAGTCCTTTTCTTTGGTGGGAGGTGAGTAGGCTCCTTGGCAAGCTCTGGCTTTGGGGCACACTGGAAGAGCCACATTCTCCAGTGTGGAGCCACATTCTCCACCAGCACATTTGGGTGGTAGTGGCAGGACGAACATTTCACTTAATTTTCAGATTGCCTGGTTTTATAAAACCCAGTAATGGTTTCTAACTTTTTGGCAAGAGTTCACAGTGCCCAAGATGGATCTGCTTTGCTCTGTTTGAAGTTGCAGCAAGTGACATCTTGGTACCCCTAGTTTAGTATGAGTGTCATTTTAAAAGATTATACAGTGAATAGGCAGATGAGAAACTGAAAGAATTGGATTCTTAGCTATTATGTGCCATGAAATAGGGAAAAAAGCTGACTGACAAGTGCAGTTGGTTTAGACCTCAAGTGGGGATATTTCAAAGCAGATCTCTGCTCAGCTATGCATTTAACTATGATTTTTATTTTGTTTTCTTTTGATACTTCAGCCTTTCATATAGAGAGATGTCTGTCACAACAGTGATTAAGAGCTGGGTTGTGGAAGCTATGGCAAGGATTAAGAGTGATTTTGTTCTCAGTGTTGAGAAATAACATCTCTTCAGGATGGCAGCACTGATTTGATTGATATTAAAGGTATTTTCTGAAAATATTCATTGACATCCATAAATTTATAATTTAATATGTACCTTAAGTCATCAAAAGAGGTTCTCTTTGTACTTTGGCTATAGCCATAACTCACAGTAATCTCAAATACATGCTCTCTTTAAAGACACTTCTGAGGCTTGTTATTGAATTTTGGCTTTATTGTAGCTGGAAACACATTTCACATGACTGTACACTGAAATTCCATTCTCAGGTTACTTATAAAATTCTTCATGCCCAGTTGACTGGCAGGCTTTCATACGTCCATACAGCCTGGGTTTTGAGGATGGTAGACAAGCATTCTTTCTTTTAGTTCTTCCTTATTCTTCCAGCCTCCTGTGATTTTCTTTTTTCCTGTAAGAGGATAATGAGTCACCTCTCATCATTTAGCTACTTAGATTTTCAAGTCACAGAGGAGTTTTCAAGTCCTCACATCCCCAAAAAGAATATCAAATGCAATGGCAGTGTACTCTCATGGCGCTGTAAAATTTTTGGCTCTGTAAGAGGGAAGAGCCTTGAAACAGGGTCTTTTTTTGATGTCAAAAACTGTAATCTCTCTTCTCCAGACATTGATGATCTTCAGGGGATCTCTGTTCCAGGTGTGCAGTCTCTCAGGAGTCATTTTAGGGAGAGAAGAATGATAGAAAAGTGATGACATAGCTGATAGAAGGGTCAGGCTGCATCACAGAAAGCAAAAAGGAATTAGACTAGAGAGAAAATCAGTAGATTTAAGGATGAAAATATAAATTCCATGATAAAGGAGACAATGTAGGCATCTGGGAGAAGAGTAAATACAGAGATGTGGTATTAATATGAAAAGGAAGAGAATATAAAGCAGAAATCAAATTAAATCAAATGGAGGATGTTTAAAGAAATCATCTGAAAACAGGGAAAAGAAAACTAAAGAAAGGTGGTACTATCATGCATCAAAATGAGCTGTAGGGACCAGCTTTAAAATAAGGGAATTCATTTTAAAAAATGGCTGTGTACAACATTCTGAAAAGTGAAAAATGGATATCTTGCAGCTCAGTCTGCATGTTCTCTGGAACGGGTGGTCTCATTTCTCATACTTTCCTGTAAGCTCTCTGATTAATACTCTCCTGTTTACCATTAAACAAGGGTGACCTCTGTTCCATATTGCATATGTTCTTGGGAGTTCTGTTGTAGCTGCAGTTTTCCCCCTTGCCAGTTTGTTCCTTTTGGCTTCTAAATATAGCTTTTATTCCTTTGAACATGCATTATTGGCCTTACACACTGTCAATAGTAAGAAATAGATTGGTACATAAAGAAACCATGGAGGCTTAAAAAACCACTAATGTTTTCTCAGGTTAATTGTGTGAGAGAGAGTGAGCAAAATGCAGTGTTCTAGGCTTAAAGGAATGCTGCTATGAATACAATTTTTTATTTGTATTCTGAACAACCCTGCAGTAAATGTTCCTGGCTTCAGATATATTGGACTTTAATTTTTCTGTATTAAGCCATTGACCCCTTGCTGCTGCTGCTGCACAAATATTTTTGTTATTTAATAAAAAAAAGTAAATTGTATTTCTTTGAGTTTAATAAATTCCTAAGAAACTTTAACCAATTAAATATACTTGCACTCTGTCATTTGTAGTCTTTTTATAGATGACCCCCAAGTTTTATTTATTAAGTAAATATTGGTTAGCATCTAGATCTGCTGCTGGCATGGGTAAAGCTCTTAAGTGTTTGAAATTAATGCCTCAGACTTTTTCTGTTGCTGTGCTAGGCTACTTAAGAACACAAACTAGTATGGAGAACTTTACCCCAGGGTGCAGTTTGTGGTAGAGGCATATTTGCTTAATTTGGGGATGATTATGCCTTATCCCAAGCCTGTGGATGCAGAGCTGCCATCGTGGGTGCTCCTGAGCAATCAGAAGTCAGCAGAAGTTTGTGAACATTATTAATCATTTGAATATTGATACTGATAGCTCTAGGAGGCAGCTTTGAATTCAGGTAGAGTTTCCTGAAGCTAAGTGTTCGTATCATTTTAGTCTCTATTACAACATAAAACATTATATGGGAATGTTATAAAATGTGTGATTCTTAGAGGCCTCATTATGCTCAGAGCTAAAACTATTTACTCTGAAGTCTGTTCCTTACTGGTTGAAATGGAAAATACACTTTGAAAAATCTTAATATGGATGTTAAATTCTGTTTCCAAAGACATTTTGGCTTGGGACAACATTTTTGTGGGGAAAAATGGCCATACTGGATGTCAGTTTTCTGCCTTCTTTGAGTTATGCCTGCAGTCTACAGCAGAGGAGGCTTGATTGCAGGTGTTACAATGAGAAGCATCATGTTTAGGCTCAGATTTCCATATCCTGAGAGGCCAATGTGAACAGGGCTTCTCCTCTAGTCAGCATCCATGAATCAGCATGCTCTGAAATTGAGGCAACTTTAAAGGGCTGCTTTATCAGTTCTGGTGTTTTGCCTTCATTTCCCTATTTTATATTTGTGTTAGTATTGTGTGCACATATTGGAACGTGTATTCCTTCATCTGTCTTTTCAGGGAAAACTGGAGGGATTTTTGTTTGTACAGTCTGTGACAGAATTTGTTCACTCTTCTCAAAGATAAATTTGAAGAAAAATTAGTCTTGCAGTTATGTTCTTAAAAAAAAAAATTGTAAAGAAATGCTTTGGTGAAGAGTACATCCAGCTGTTTATGAAATACACTTTTTTTTTTCCAGTGATGATTTGGAGCTGGGTAGGTCCCTGGACACCTGATTCAACTAAGCATTTCTTTTCTTCCTTGTGATGAAATTACAGCAAATGTCAGTGCTGCTCTGCTGTTCAAGTTTTAGCTCTGGCTGTTTACAAAGGTGCAGGGGTGAACCTTCCTATGAAATAGCATTCAAACACATTCAGTGCTCATGGATGGGGGTGGATAAGGAGCTTAGGAGGCTAAAATCCTCTGGTTTTCTAGAAAGCACATGGTGGATGCAGCCTAAGTTCTTGGTGGTCCATACACAATTTCAGTCTGGAGAGCTTAACAAAACTGAGAGTTCATTTGGTTCACCTTTGCCCTCTGCAGCTTTGTAAGGAAATTTCTGATGTTTCACATTTAATTGAGGACAGAAATCTGCAGTCTGAGAGCTGAACTGGATACATGAGTGCTGCTCAGGTAGCCAGCCAGAATGCTTTTGGATAGTGGCTTCTAGGAAATACCTGGAATTAGTAATGAAGGCTGTATTTTGATTGCTGGGAAGTGGTAAAACACGGGATGTTCCCTAAGCCCTCATCTGATGATGAAAGTTTTTAGGGTCAGAAAGTTCAAAGCCACAATTTATTTCTTAATAGGCAGAACTTGTGTGAAAACTAAACTCGTGTTCAGCTCTTGGAGAGCGAGTTCATCCTGCAGCCTTCCCTGCCATCAGTGGGGACTGCAAAGGCCTCTCTCCCTGATCATATTATGGAGTTTATAAACACTTCCGATACCTGGGGATTTTTACATCTCCATTGCATTTAAGAAAAAATCGCAGATGGATTTGCAAGTCATTGAAGTCATGCAGTTTCAATGTATGAATCTCATTTCCTTAAAAGATCTGGCTAAGAAATAAATTTGACTGTGCCTTAAGAGCAAAAGGTTAAATGGGAAAAAGATTTTTTTTTTTTTTTTTTTGGTAGCAGTTTAATAGAAAGCACCAACTGAGCCCGATTCATTTAAATGGCAGTAGCAATCATTGTAACAGCAACAGATCCTGTTGCTCAGGTAGAGCCTCATTTGTTTAAAACTGTCCAAAAGTTTTTGCTTTAATCAGAAATATAAAAACAGCCACTATGTTAATCAATGTGTTATTAAGGTAGAAACAGGGGAATATGCCAAAGAACATTCTGGAAGGGCTCTGCTGGTGTGTATTGAGGTATTGGGTTTTAATTCAGGTAAAATCACCTAACTTGTTGCTCTTTATGTATTTGGTGATAGTGGTCATCGGGGGATTTCTTTTGGGCATTTTAGGAATTCTTTCAGGAATATCAACAAAGCTTATTTGGTGAACTTTTATTTTAAATTCATTTAAGAATTGTTCCTAAGACAATTTCCCCTTTAAGAATGGCATCCAAAATGGAACATTAAAGTAAATTAATAGTTATTTCAATTCCGGTACCCATAGTTTATAAATAAATAAGATAAATTATCTCTTCTCTAAAAAGAATTCCTGGGTATTTCTGATGGAAGTGCTGTATGTGATCCTTAAAATGCTGGATTTATAGAAGGCTATTGTGATTCTACATATGACTTTCTTTTTTTCTATAACGTTAACAGGCAGCATAATTCTTTGATGGAAGGCCATTACTATAGAAGAAATCTGTCTCTCAGCAAGTTCCCAGCACCTGACGCCAGAGACAAAATTGTCTGAGGACAATGTTGTTCTATCGGGACACGTGTAGAAGTTAAGTTTGACAGCTGGAGGCAGGGATCCAGAACTTTTGGGAAACGTGAGTTCAGCACCACCGACAGCGCTGCGTTAAACTCCACCCTCGGGCTGTGAGTGCAGAGCAGACCCGTGCCCGGTGGAAAGTGCCTGGATGGTTTTTCTAGGAGACAAGAGTGCTCTGTTATTAGGTTACTGCATCTCTGAAGTTTGCATTGATTTTTCGAAGCAAAGACCACTCAAAACTTAGAATATTTCAATGGGCTCTGAATACGAAAACTGCTGACTGCTTCTCTCTCATAAACAACACATTTTTTAAATTGGGCTTTTTAAAAATCCCCCCAGTTTTGCCCATATGCTCTCAGATTCTCCCTAAAATGTCAAGATCTTTGTATGCTTGTCTCTTTCCTTCTGTGGTGACATTTTTGGCCTGAGATTGAGCTTTTAAAGAATTCTCTTTTGAAGGACTAAGCCTTGGTGTCTTGCCAAGATTTTTTAATTAAAACTCTCTTCATCAGATATCTGTATTTTCTTTGAAAAAATAATAATATGCCAGAACAATGATTTCAAAACTATATCGGTGGAGTATGCTTTAAATGTGTGATTAGTTTGTAGGCACTTGAAATTTAATTTTACAGTTTTCTCCTACCCCATGAGTTCCCTGCTGTGGCTTAATTGTTACTGGCAGTGAAAATCTGCTATGATCTCAAAGACATCTGGTTCCCTCAGTTTTATTAACTTGAAGCAGATAGAAGCAGATATATTACAGCATACCTATGCCTCAAATACTTGCAATCTTCAAAAATATTAGTTATGTCTTATAAAAATGGCTCAACCTTTTGTTCACAAACTGCTTAGCTTTCTTCATGTTTGTGTAAAAAACATTTAAACCTTGTTTCTGTTATTAGCTGTGAAAATAACCTGGTATTAAAATCACATGGAGTTGGAGATCTAAAGAGGGAGAAGGTGAAGGTCCAGGAGGAATTTTATAGTTGATCTTTCTGTAAGATAGAAAGAAAAGAGAAGCCTCATTGGTTCCTTCTGGCAGAAGTAGCTGGCCCACCAGCAGAGCCTGAATGTGGAAAAATTCAGGAAACATGCCACTCTGAATGTGAAAAGAAGAAACTATTGCAAGAATATTTGATTGTAGAGTGCAACACAAATAGGCTTTTCTATTAGAATTAGAAATTCTGTTGGAATTTTAAGGTTCTCTAAAGGACTGGTGCTTTCACAAGTGTTCCAGACTGGGCATGTTTAAACCCTGTGATTGCTTCTCACCTCCTCGAATGAGGCATCACCTCACATGACAATCCCAAGCTTGGGGAGAGGTCAGGCAGCCAAAAACACGGTCTGTGTGTGAGGATGAACTGCCCAAATTAAGGAAGAATGTGGCAGCTACTTTGTTTGCCAATCCTTGCTAACTTGAGTTTAGGCCTCACAAACGTTCTTGGGAATTTTTCCCTGCAGACCCAGTGAGAAATGGAAACCAGATTGTCAACAAGCCCTGCACTGAACCAGTTGCCTTCTCCTAAGTGGGCACATGTAGAACTCTTCTTTGTTTCATCCTTAAGACTCTTTCACAAAACCCATCTGATCTCACCCTCCTGTACCTGCATTTTGTCTGCAATGCCACTACGTGCTGATATTTTCTATAAATAAATAAAATATGTGCAGATGTGACTGAATATCCAATGGAAACCATCATGGTGAGCAAGAGGCATCATTTCTTAACCATCTTTTCAGCAGAACATAGACCCATATCATCATATAAACATGTTTTGGCTTTTTGAGTTATTATTAATTAAATAATCATGGGCTTCTATTATTAGAAAAACTGGAATTGTTTAATAGAAATACATACTGAAAAGAGCATCACATTTTCATATATATTTTTAAACACTCTGATTTTTTTCCTAAGTGCATTGCTAAGCTCTTAAGACTAATAAAGCATTTTAAAGTTGTTCAACATTTGGTAAGCTACATTCATTATTTAAAATGAACAAATAATGTTGAATGGCAGCAGAGAGCTGTATCTAGCCTATAAAAGGCTGTGTTGATGGGGACTGTTGTTAGCACTCATCATGAAAAGAAGCCTGTTTACTTGAGATGTGAATCAAAAAAATAGGCAAAAAATGTTCTAAATTAAAACAAACTCAAAAGTATTTGATTTATTCAGGGAACAGGACTTTTCTTCAGGAAAAAATTCAGAACAAGGAAGTAGACTCATCATCAAGGCAAGTGGGTTAAAAGATCAAAGATTACTCTTTTGTTCTAATTTAGGACGTAATACCAAAGTCCCTATTTCTGTAGTGCATTTTGCTGTACATGATCTAATCTTTGCCTTTTTAGTAATTTAACTTGTATTTATTGCAGAATCATAGAAAACCATCCAGTACAAACTCTGCAGGAGCCCTTTGGCTCTAGCACACAATCTACATGTGCTTTCTTTATATTATTTTAGCATTTTTTGAGAACTGTGTAAGAAAATTTTAGGAAGTGAGATTTCTTTGAGCACCATAGAAGTCCTTTTGAGTTTCAAATATTTTAAATTATTTCTGGATTATTAGCATTATTCTAGACAGTACCCATGAAACAAAGTCAAAAATGGGAGAAATTAACCTGACTGCAAGTAGGGAGGTTTTGATGACTACCCAGGTGTCCATCTTCCAGCTTTGTCCTGAGAGGACCCCACAGATTCCCAGTCATGTCTTCTAGGACACCGAGGCATCTGCAGAGGCAGTAAGGGTGGTTGGGAGCATTTGTGCTTGAAAAAATAAGGTAAATCTCTTGAAAGCACGAAAACCCCACCTGTGATGTGAAACTCATGAGAGGATGGAGGGAAAGGTGCTGTCGTGCACAGATTCAGCATGATTTAGAAATGTTTTAGAAATTTGGAGCACCCCCTATAATAATTTTCTAGTTTGACAGGACTGAAACTTAGGCAGGAAGTGTTACTGGCATTACTGCTGCTTGTGTGCACAAACTCAGACCTTTAAATCACAGCAAAATAAATAAAATAGCCAATACAATAGGATAAGAGTAGCAAAGCACAGTTCTGCCTATTCAGCAGCTTGTTGCTATAATAAAGCAGATGGAGAGGACAATATATTGAATTACTTTGTGTGCACAGACCCTGGTGCATTTTCCCCCATTTTTTCCTTTGTGTATTTTTTGTTCTGATAGTACTACCTCACAATATAACAATGATTTGATTCTATGAAAGTGATGGTAAAGCCATTGTTTTGAAACAAATGAAAGATTGCTTAATATTTATTAAAATGGGACTTAATTTTACCCTCATTTGCCATTGTGTTCCCTGCTGATTAAGTTGTTGCATGAACTGTTCAGAGTGTGATTTGTTTCTAATAAGCATCAAACTGCTTTTTACTCCATTTTATCTCCTTTTTTTCCCATAAAACTGGTAGGTAGAGATGTTGGCAGTGTCATATTTGGTGGACTGCAACTCATTAGCAGTCCTTTGAGATAAATCTTCACAGGCTGTTGTGGCTTGGTGGTTGAAAAAAGGATAAAGATTTGCTTCCAAAGGCAGCCCAAAATTGGCACAAACAGGTCACAGTTCTTGGTGTCGCGGCTTGGACAAACTCACCCAAATGGCGCTAATTCTGCACTGTGGTGGTTAATCTGGGATGATCCCATACAATCACAGGCCACTTGAGGGTTGAAATGAGATTTTCTTACTGTACTTTGCTGTTTTCTGCAGCATTCAGCCTGTAGCTCCCTTTGGCAGTAAACACAGGTAAGAAGATGAAGTGGTTTAGTCTCCGTGTGCAGCTGGGAATACGGGAGAGAGCCCGCAAGGGTGAGGGGAACAATTTCATCAATGCTAAAGAACTTTCTGGAGGAGTGGGAGTCTACACAGGAGGGACAGGCTTATCTGAATTCAAAAAACTGATTAAAATGCTGACACTTAACACTTGAAAGGATGTGGAATTGTTTTGAAACCAGAGTAAATATCTTGTAGGCAGAATGGGGACTATCCAAAGATGCTGAACCAGAAAAACAGAATTAACCTACTTATCAAAATGTTTTGAAAAGCAACCCAGAAATCAAATGTCTGTTAAAGAGCAGAATAAGGGGACTGTAAGAAGCAAGAAAATACCCTGCCAAGAGGAAATTCTGTGTTTAAAGAGAAAGATACAATGGCTGGTGGACTCCAACAGGTTAAATGTAAAAGAACAAGACAGGGAAGGGGAAAAAAGGTGAATAATAAATCAATTTTTTTTTCAAACACTTTAGAATTAGGAAGCTAGAGAGTAAGGTTGATAGATGATCAAGGTGTAGAAGGAACATTCAGAGAAAATAAGCCCACAGTAGAAACTTAATCTTCATTCTTACTTCTCTGTTCTTCACCCAATGCAATCAGGCAGTGAAAACATTTCCAATAACATGACATAAATTCTGAAAGCTTACACAGCTTTCAAGAGCAGATCAAAGAAATTAATGGGCGAGGAACTCTCTTGGGGCTAAATATGAAGATGTTCTCTGTCTCAAACTTTGCCTGAGCTACACATCACAGGATGCTGGGAGAGCGCATTGCAATAATGTTACTTACATTTCCTGAAAATTTCCTTGAGCACCCTCTTACTGCCTTGTTCTCCTCTCCCTTGCCTGAAAAGCTTTACTAAGTGATTCAGCTACATCAGGATCTCAGAAAACTGGAGCAGTGTCAGGATCTGAAGTGTCAGAGATATTCAGCACGAGGCAGTTTGCTGTGTACTCTTCTCCCAGGCGTGTCTTCCAGAGCTGCTGTGGTACTGCCGAGGGCTGTGGGGTGGAGAGGGATGGAATGGGAGGGCAGTAGCCACACTGGAAAAGCAGCTTGGAAAAGGGGGATTGCTTTTGGGCTGCCTGCCAGCCCCCAAGGAAATGTTCCCTTCTCAGTCAATTTCCTATAAACCTGAAAATCCCAGGTAGAGACTGGATTGTGTACAGACTCTGTTCTGGATGGACTCTGGTCTGGACATGATTTTTGTCCTGTGCTTGTTGATAGGAAAAGCACAGCATTTACCTGCCACAGGTACAGTTCCTGCTCATTGGCAGTGGGAGAGAGGAGCTGCTGACTGCCAGGGGCTGGATCACACACTGACAAGACAGATGGAGAAGCTGTGCTGACTCTGCCATCACCTCTGCTGCAAATTGGGTTATGGCAGTGTGGTGTGTGGCCTAATGGAGCTAGAAAAAGTGAAATTAGTCTCACTTACTGATAAACTAGTAGAAAACTCTGGTGTAAAACTTGAGGTTTTGCTTTTCTAACAGTACTTCACACTATTTAGTCTATTAGGCTGCAGAGAAATTCACACAGTTCACTTATTTCAGGGCAGATTACATATCAACTATCTGACATTTCCTACAATTTGCCTATGTGTTAGTCATTTTGGGTTGCTGTGGAAGAAGTTGCAGAGACTGAGCAAGCAGCTCTTCTTCATGACTAAAGTAATACTGCCTGTATTTCCAAATAAATATTGTACTGCTCAGCACTAAGATCATTCTTCTTGGGAATTTTGCATGCAGATAATCTCAGCTAAAATCTAATGCCTATTCCCTTGATCTTCATCACTTACTACATTTGCTTATTACATATTTTGTTTCTTAGATGAAAGGATTTGTGGAAGTCAGGGACCAGAGTGTTTCAGAGATGGTGGACCCATTTCTGCTTGTTATATACTGTTCTGCAAAATATTTAGTTTTCCTATTTGTGTCTTAGTAATGTACAGTACAAAAGTGGAAGAGGACATTGAACTCTTGCTATCACCATCTGTTCTCAGTTCTCTGAGAAGTGATGTACAACACTCAGGCCAAAATCTACAGGCCAGAAGTTCAGACTTGTGTTGTTTCAGAGAGGGTTGAATAGGAATTAAGTGAATACATTCAGACACTTTTTAAAAGAAAATGGTTTTTGTTATCTTGTGTATACATTTGCATATTTCTAGCTAGTTTCAGGTTTATTATGGATGTACTTAACTTATTTTCTTGATCCAGTATTGATGGAAATCTTTTATAGACAGAAAATAAAAGAAGAAAATTGGTGCTATTGGTGGTTTTCCAAATTGAGCTTGCAGAAAGTGACTCTGAAATCACCAGCAAATCCTTCCAACCCAAGACCATTCATTTCATGTGGATATTACAGGAATTTTTCCATTACAGTTTAAGTTAAAAACACATGATTCAATTTCACTGACTGTTAATTTTAAAGCAAGGAAGTTATGGAATTGAACTGTTTGACTTCTTGGGAATGAGTAATTTGTAGCTGATCATTTGCCACATGCCACAGAGTATTTTTAAAATTTTGAAAGTGGAAATAAAAAGGTTTAAGGTAGTGCTTGATATTTACTGAATAAGATTAACCTTCTTGCTAACTTCTGGACATAGACACTGTGATTCTTCTCCAACTTTGTGCCCATCAAACTGAATTGATTTCAGTGGCACTGCATCAGTTTTATGTCAGTGTAACTGCTTACAAATTTAAAAACACATTTGCAAGGATATTCTCAGTTGCCTTTTATAATTGCCTTACAGTTGGGAGATAGCAGCATTTGAAATGTTAAAGCTTAAATGATTTGTTATTAAGCAGGCCCTTTTAGAGATTTGTTGTGTCTGTAGTACCACGGTTTGAAGGCTGGGAATTGTAAATGAAACTCTGCTGCTGGGCTTTTTCCTGGTGTTTTCCTTAATTTTTGTAGGAAAGGGACTAAATGAGGAGAATACACAATTTTAATCTGTTCGTTTGTCAGTTGCCCTCTGGTATTTGAACTGCAGTTACAAGCTTATGACTGGGAATACTTTTTATTTATATGCTTATCTATATACTCAAGACTAAATATGAGATTTTAATACCTGCTTAACATGTTCAGGGTATCTCACCCTATGAAATGCTGGAAATTCTTAATTTGCATTGACTTCAGTGCTTAATCCAATATGAATGTTGTGCATCACCTGCTAATGTAAGGAAATAATATTCTCTGTGTCACAAACAATGCATAGAAGTGCAGGAGGACCTAAGACAAAAACTCTCAGTTATTTAGAGGTCTGTCCGGGCCAGGGAATTTTCTGCAGTGTTCTGATTGTGTTGGCCAGGCAGGTGTGAGCCAGGAGCACCGACCAGGGAGCTCACAGATATCTCTCTTGCTTTGTTCAGGTTAATAATGTGGGTTTACTGATGCACATCTGCAGCTCAATAAGTGCCTTTGCACCAGTCAATTCTTACATATTCACCTCCTGGTAATTCCTTTCTAAAATCCATGTCCCATATTGTCTTCTACACCTCAGTAACTGCAAAGTGAGAAGAAATAATTGGCTAGAGTAAAACTATTTTTTTCAGCTCCTTTGTTAGTTACTGTCTGAATGACCATTGTCTGTCTTTTCAATGCAGCATCAAATAGATTAATATAAATCATTGCCAAAGGTGGTTCAGCCTGGCCTGGCTCGGCTCAGCACAGAAATGGACCTGGGGCATTCATAAAACCAGTTCTGATTAATGCAGTCATAAAATCTGTTCTTATTGCCTCTCAGCCATGAATTTCTGCAGGTCTTCCCATTGCTCTGCTAAGTCTCCAAACACATAAATGGGAGAGAGGCTGATTTCCTCCTGCCCTGGGCTCTTGGTGGCTTCAGGCATGGTCCAGGGGCACCTATTAATTGCCAACATGAGTGGGTGCTAAACTGGGAAACTTGGGCACAATGAAAAGTTACAAAATTAAACCTTCACTTGACTGAGTATGAGTAGTGATAAGTGCTCAAGCAGAGGTCATGAGTGACAGAACTATTCACCTATGCTAACCATTGGTATAAATTATGCATTTGCAAATTAATATTTAATAAATGTCACTATTAAATATGGAATTCAAAACCACAGCTAAGAAAATAGTACTTTCATCATCTTTGGGCCCATTTGGAAGGAGTACATTATGAATGTTTGTTATGGACTGAAGTTTTAAAAAATGAATTTTTCAGCAACCATACCAAATTTATGTAACTCTAAATACCTTTGGAAGCAGGGCTCTTGTCCAGAGTAAGCCATAATTCTGAAGTTCTCTGCTGGGAAGTTAGATGATTGATGTTTTAATTGCATACTGATAACAAGATAAAAAGAATAGAGGATTATTTAATCTGTTTGAATTTGAAGTTGGCTAGATTTCAGTCTCAGTGTTTGCCTCCTTTGCTCCAGCTCCTTCTTCCACACCTCTGCAGTGTCCTTGTCAAGGTGTGCCCATCTGCCTTCTCCTTGGACCTCTCTGTCTTCTCTCCACCGGAAACTGTCCCAGTCTCCTCCCTTCCCTTGGCAACTCATCCCACATGCTGTCAGTCCCTCCTCCTCTGGCCTCTTTGTGCTGTGGTCTCCGCTCCAGCTCTGGGCAGGCATGAGAGGAGTTTCTGGGAAGGTTCTGCACCCACTGCAGGAATATCCTGGTTGTGGGGAAAGCAGGGAGAAGGTAGTGCTCACAAATCTCCCAGAAACTCCATACCCCCCTAGCTCCAACTTCTTCTCCAAGGGAACAGATGGAACCTGACAGGGTTGAAGGTGTCTTGCTCTGCTTGAACCTGACTGTGATTTAATTTTATGAATAAAAGTGACAAACTGAGCATGCAGTTCTGATACATGCAATGGCATCTGATGCTTCATTTATTTTTGTTTGGGTTTGGCTCTGGGAGGAGGGTGATTTTAAACATTTTGGACTGCCACAGAAGTACCATCTGTAGCTCTCTCTAGGTTTTCATATATTTTCCAGGTCACTGATCACTTTTGTGAGGGAGGTCTAAGCTCAAGAAACTGCACAGAATTCATTTTACCCTTAACACAGAAATAATGAAAAAGGGAGGAGCTATATTGGTGACAAATGCCAAATGCTCAATAAAAAGTTTGATTTGACAGAGGTTTTGTCAGGGGCTCACATAAGGTTCAGGTCAGAGAAGAATGTTATTTTTTTCAATGGAAAGCAGGAGTAAGTTTAAGAATGTAAATTTGAGTTAATTCCATCTTTTGCTAAAGTAAATCCTGAAAAAGTGGAGAGAAGACACGCAGTTACAACTCTATAGCTGTACCAGTATGTGGCTTCTTAATGAGCAACCTGAGGGAGGTCTTGCATGTTGCTGAATAGTTTATACTTTTAAAATGTGTTATGCATTTGACTTCTTGCTCCATAAGGAGTTTGATAGATGACTGAACTTGCATCAGGGGAATATGCTGATATTAAATTAGTCTCGAGATGTTACAATGACTAGGGATCTCTTTAAAGGTCCCTGTATCCCAAACTAAAAAAAAAAAAAACAACCAAAAACCAAAACAACTCTGTTGAGATGTTCATATTTGGGTAACAAGATGTTCTTCATAAACTCACAAGTCATTTTCATTGCACAAACCAATCTTTAGTCCAGGAGAAGTACTACCATGGGGGCTCTTATTGCAGTTTTACAGGAAGAAAAGAGTTATGAGCAAGGAGAATTTTCTCCTTTACTTTTCAAGAACCATCTCCTGAGTCAGCTGCTGGCCCTTTGCCCAGTGGCTACAGTCTCAGTGCAGCTCGTTGCACTGCCTTATCATTCATCTGTTTGTGATCTGATGGCTCTACCTGAAGGGACCAGGATGGTGATGACTAGAAATCACCTCTGCTGCCTGGCTGCAGCTCATGCAGGTGTGAATGCAGGGTGCATGCTTAGAGATCTGAAATCTAGAACCCATTTCTCAGAATCTTACAACCACACATAAATTAAGCTTGGGCAGTATCTGCTGTGAAACTGCTACTCAGATTGTTCCTGTGGGCTTTTTAGCAAGTGCTTTACTTCTGGATAATATTTGAAAGCCCAAATGCAGGAGGAAATGCCCAGTTTAATCCCTGGGAAATGTTATATGGATGTGTATATATGGATTCTTTTTGTTTCACCCTTGTGAGGAACATAGTTTCAGAAGAATTTTCTAGTGCTGAGCTTTGTTATGGAGTTACATAAACCATCCATCATGCAAATTCCAAATACATTAAGCTAAGTGTTTCAGGCTAATTGACAATGTTCCATTAATTTCCACCGCTGAAAGGGATCTGGAACATTTCTAATGTAGTTATTTTTCCTTCCAACTCGTTCATCACAACAGCCCTCTTAGTGCTGCTTTTGGTCCATTCTCTTCCAATTTTAAGAAAGATATATCATACAGCAGTAATTTATCAAGTTTTTAGCTACCTGCCTGTATTGGGGAGCTGAGTTTTGTCTGCTCTCACCAGGATCTTAAATTATTTCTTTCATTACCCTACATTGGTCTGTTGTCTTGAGATAATTATAGTAGCAAAGATTTCCTACCAGATATATAAAGATACAGAAAACTGCCTGTAAGTCAAACTTCTTCTGTTGTCTGTAAAGAGGAAGGGAGACTAGGGTCCAAACCAGCTGTTCTTATTTTTGTAGTTTTGAAACTTTGCTTTACCTGAAAATCACCAGCAGGGGAAAAGCTGCACTGCTGAGAAGAAAGTTATGGAAAAACAGCCTTAACATTTGAAAAGTAGGTCCCAAACCTTGTAAGTGATAAGTGAGGAGGTAACCTCTCAAGAATGGTGAATAGCCACAAAGGAGATAATTTGTTTTTATTTATTTTAATTTTTGTAGTAGCATTTTTTGATGCTGATTTGATGAAGATCAGATTAGAAATGTGTGCTGGTTAAATGTGTCCCTTTCTTTGTAAAAGTCCAAACAGCTGCCACAATATTTGCAAATTTTTACATTGGTGCAATACCAACTCTTTGACAAAGGGTGAGAAAAGTTGGTTAAGATCAGATACCATTCAAATCAGTTGGAGAGCCTCCAAAGCAATTTAAACATGTGATAGTATTGCTGAGAATGTTAAAATTAAGAGCAGTTTGTTAATAGAGGCCATGTGCAAGTAGTTATAGTGCAATGCTCTGACAGATCCCCATCAAGCTGAAGAAATGGGAGAAAGGAAAAAATGCTTTCAAACATTTTATTTTGCTAAAGCTGCTCATTTTGGTTTGCTTCTCTTTGAGATGCTAATGAAGGGCACAAAATAAGTACCAGATCCTGATTTTCCTTTCCCTAACCCTGTTGAATCACACCCTAACCTACAATGGCCACATTGAAATGGGCTGAAATAGGTTACAGAACAGTGTATTGCCCTCAGTAAGAATGGAGTTAAGCTGCAGCTGTATTAGCAGCAGTAATAGCAATGTGGAGTTTATCTTAGTGCATGTAATGTACTTCTCTGTGCTGGACTGATTGGGCCAAAGTCTGGAGCTGTGATCTCAGTCAGCTTTGTCACTCAGCAATAAGAGTGAGCAAATTCTCTGTTTGAATGGTGTACAAATATCTGAATGTACCTACAGTCTTCTCTCTAGAGGAGAATAAATCCTTTCTGGACGATGCCCAGCTGTGTTTCTAGAGGTCAGAAGGGTTCTCTTGGATAGTGCTTTTGCTTTGCAGCACTGGAAAGGTGAAAAACCTAAGAAAAGGCTGTCAAGACAAAATTTTGTAACATGTTTGTCATCCTGACATTACCTGGTAAAGGAAGGTACTTACAGGCCACTGTGAAAGTGTATTTGTGTCCTTTAGCAATGCTTTACCAAGACATTCTCCTTAAATGCTTTTAGGCTTTCAAAATGGTATGGATTTTGTGAAACTTCAGGTAAACAAGCTGAAAAGAATATTTTGCAGCTTCTCTTGTATGAAGGAGGGTATGGGATAAGATGAAGCAAACATGATTGGCAGAGCTTTTGTACTCTTTCTCTTCAGAAACCTTTAAAAAAAAAAAAGGAAGCTGAGTGACTGAGTCATATTCAGTAGACTAGAAAGAAAATTTAATCTCCTTTGTACTCAAGTGCATGGATCAGTTACAATGGGCACTTCAGTAGGCTTGTGGGCTGGGGCAGAGCCAGACCTGCTCATCACTGGCAGCAGGACAATATCCTTGTTCCCAGAGATCTTTTGCAGCCCTTGGGAGTTCAACTATCCCTCTCTGCTGCAAGGGATTCCTCCCCTAGAAAACCAGGGCAAAACTTGTAACTTTTTTTTTTTCAGACATTTAGGTAATGCTTCCAGAAAGGGTAAGTTCCAGGTTCAAATGACCAGGAGTTGCACTTAAAGCCAGGACACCACTGGCTTAATCTCTTCATATGAATACTGGTGAACTCTACTTACCTTTGTAAGTAGCAATTCTGTGTACAAAAAAAAAAAAAAAAAGC
>VZTH01013442.1:419530-466806 GCA_013397815.1 Aleadryas rufinucha
ATTGAAAAATTGTTAACTTTCTTTTCACTTTAAAATAAAAAATTTTCATAAAAAAAAAAAAAAAAAAATAGCATTGAGGGAGGGAAAACAAGATTAATCTGTGTGTAGCATAAACACATATATACACGTATCAGTGTGTCTGTAACATAACATAGGTGTAATAGAAATACAAGTGAAACTTGTGTTGCACAGCTGGGCTGGCAAGAACCCTCACCTGAGGGTGTGAACATCAAATACTCCCATAACACTTCATGATGTCTCTAGGCCCATCAGCACTGCCCAACGTTCTAGGTAATTACTGTTGTGCTTCTAAAGAAATATGTTATTTTCATGCAGGTGTGTATGTATAAAAAATATTTTAGGCAGGTGTTATGGGCTGAAAGCAGGTGACAAGACTTCAAACTTATGGAATCATAATCTCCGCCCTGGAAAATGGTTCAAAAGCTTCTTAACGTGTTTGGAATCTGGCATGTTGTCCTATTTCTGTGCTAGACACTTAACTTACCATAACCCTTTGGCAAAGTGGGTATATGCTCTGTATTATAATATGAACATGTAACATCACCATTCACTTTCTGTTTCATTCTATGTATAAAAGAAAAAGCTTTCTTAAAAATTCCACACTGATGTCTACCCTAATTCATTCTCCTAAATGTGTTTCAGAACATTCATGTGTAAATTATTCAGGAGGCTATATTCCCTGGCCTCGGGTTTTAAAGATAAATCCTTAAATTTCAGATAATGCTCCCTCCTTCCGTCACTGGAGTCTGGTACATCTACAAACAAGCTCAACTCCACTGTGCTTGCTGGTAAGAGGCACTGTCTTCCTTTGCATTCCTTGAGACTGACTGTCTTATGGTCTTTGACAATGAGAAAACCCACAGGGAAGCAGCTCCGCCAAATCACAAACCAGCTGGTCTGCTCCGAGGGAAAGGAGGTTAAGCTCTGTAGGAGCCTTTTATAATCACACAAGCAAAGGATGGAAAAGAGAAAACTGCTTGCTACCTAAACAGACTCAGGCTTAATATAAAGCCTCCAGGGGCAGAGTACAAACTGTGCCTTTTGCAGAGGGGACAGAAGGGACTCGGAGATGGAACCAGGGTTGCAGAAACCAACCTTTTTTCCTCCATGTGCATCCCCTCCTTCCGCAGCCGCGGGTGCCCGTCTCGCAGAGATCTGTAATCGCTGCGGGAGCCCTGCAGGCAGCAGATCAGGGCATCACCCACCGAGCACTGATGTCAGAAGCAGCGCTGTGTGCTGCCCCTGCACCAGGCAATCCCCTGCACCTCCCACGGGATGTGATTGTTACATGCTGCCTGTCCAGCTGCCGGCTGGCTTTAGCAGCATTTTGCAGTGTTTCAGGAAGGGTTGAGATTTCACGTCAGTAGAAAGGGAATGAGTGAAATCATTCATGACTCTGAAAGCACAGTGTTAAAAACTGGAACTAAATATTCATACCAGGGATGTTACTATCGTCTAGGCTTTTAGGGGACTGCCTGAATGGATGAAATGAATTCTTTTTCCATTTAACTCAGTGGCCAAATTTACTTGCTTTAGTGGCAATAGGATTAAAGTCTTTGATAACAGAATTTCCTGAGGAAGGAAAGTATAGCATGGTCATGGACAAATCTAATAATTTTTCTGCTCTAATCATCTTATGCCTCAAAGAGGAACTTATACTCCAGAGGGGCTAATATTTACATAATTGTAATTTATTGGGTAAAGATTTTCCTAACGCAAAGAAACATCAAAGTGTTTGTCTTCATCAAGTTCCAGAACAATTTTGAAGTTCACATGGAAACCAAAGGTAAAGGAAAATATTCCTTTTGGACCAATTAGAGAGAAATAGCATGCAATATTTGAAATCGTATAGACTGTTTGAGTATTTTTAATGGAATGCAATTAGCATTTTGTGATGAGCACTTATCAGTGCTGTCTCTGGGTATAATGCACGTGGCTGAGGGGGTGGCTCACTGGAGTATCTGATTAAAATAATTGGTTATGTATTTGAGCAGGGTGTTTGTGCTAACTTTATAGACAAAGCAGTACTTGTGTAAAAAAGAGCTTTTCCTAGCATTAAAGTTCTCTCCAAAGAACAGCACTGGGTATTGTAATTTCAGTAGTTCCACCACAGTATATAATTTTAGGTGAAATACTGTTTTTTTATCTGTTACCTCAGGCTGCAATAACTCTAACTGTGCTGCTTTTTAGTATTAAATTGTGGTGTTGTTTATTTAATACTTTCACACATCTCTTCAAACATAATCCAAGTAACTTAACTTATTGATGCAGCTCTACACTGTTTGTTGTTTAATAATCTTGAGGTGTTTTAAAGACATTAATTACTCAAGTTTAATTGATTAAGCTTCCTAAAAATCTGGGAACTACTTTTCTGTTCCTGCAGGCAGGAAAAAGCAGAAATGGAAGCCCAGGCTTAGGAAATGGTGCAAGAGAGATCCTCAAATTCAACCACAGCAGCTGGCATTCAGGATTTGTCACAGCCACAGCTCATGGGTTTCTAGAGTTTTTCGGGACCATTGAGAACATCCCAAGGACCTCATGTTTTGTTGTAGTGAGAGGAGGGAGGGCTGTTGGGAAACACCTTTTATTGGGTTGGTGGTGCTGTTGAGGAAGGTGAGCAGAGAGCTCACTCAGAAGATGCACCTGACAGAGAGGAGCTGGGCAGCAGCTCGAGGAGTCAGGAGCAGCTTCCCAAACACCCTCTCAGCCTGAAGTGGTTTTCCTCCTGAGAAGCCTTAGGAGGTGATCTCAGCTGTCCTCCAGCTTCAACAGGAAGACAGAAGTTTTGAAATGTAAGGCTTAGACTTTTACAAATTTTTCTTTTGAATGAGAAAGTTGAGTGTAAGCCCCATTTTTCTATAGATTTAATATACAATAATTGCCTAGGAGGCTTGAACGTCTTGTGGTGCAAAAGCCAGTAGGAAAAACCCACATAAAATGCAGTGCTTTATTCAAATATTTGAATTTGAAATAAGTTTGTTTCAACATATTCTTATCTGTTGGCATTTATTGAACATTTCAGTGTCAGAAAAACTCATAGGAAAGTAACTTTTTGGCTTGTACGTTCAGCCGTGATGGTGGTGGCTTCTAAATTTGCTTTATACTAGCATTTGCCCTAGAGACTTCACTGTGGATTTTCTTCTTTTCTAGCTAAGGTGCAGAAACATTGCTATTGATTGGTTTATACTCCAACCAGGCCAAAGCCCTGCCCATCCAAATATTGAAGGGAGAGCTTTAGATAAAAGAGGCGCTATACGATTTCAGAATCTGAAATAACAGGGAAGAAAACCTATTTTCTCTTATTTTGAGGGCAGAAAATGCTTGCCTTAGTTTAGTAGATTATAAATTGTAAACCCAAACCTTCTGTTGATAAGGTACTGTTCCCAAAAGGCTTTTCCCAAGTTTAAGCACCCATCCCATTTGAGATGATAAACAGGTTCTGTTATTAATGGATAATTAATGGCTAATCATTACTGTAGTCCATGAGTTACCAAGAAGAAGTAAGAAGTTCTACACATTTTCCTCTCAGGCAAGGGTTTTGTCTTTGTTTGGTTTTTTTTGGTTGTTTTTTTTTTTTTTTTGCTTGTTTGTTTGTTTCTTTGAGCTGTGGAAATTTTTTTTGTTGTTTTCTATAAGTAAAGTAAGTTATTGTGGTTTTTTAATCTTACTGCTTTAATCATGGGCAATTCAAAACAGATAAAAATTATATAGGAGAAAAAGGAATGCAAAAATTAGTAGTAATGCTGTTGGAAGCAGCAAAGTAATGGTTCTCCTTTTACTTTGCTGCCTCCCCATGAAAAGGATTAGCATTTTCTAATGAGCACCTCGGAAGGAAGATCATGACTCAAGGACTCCTGGACCTTGGGACTGCACTAGATCTCACCCCTGGGTAGATGTGGGGGTTTCCAGAACAAGAATTTGGCAAGGGTTTACAGTCTGCCTCAGCTCAAAAGATTCAAGCTGCTCCTGGATCCCGTAGATTTGTTGAGATTTGCTACGGAAAATTAATTGGCATTCATGAGAAGTACTGCAGGGGTATTTTTCTTTACAGTTTAAAAGTAGCTGCTGATCAGGATAATTTCTCGAACAGTGTATTTTTCTCTCTGATCTTGTTTATTAATAGAAATAATACAGTGGAGAGAAATTCACTCCCTCAAACATTGTGATAACGTGTTTGCTTTGTTTTGCTATTAATCCTCTCCATGAAATTCCTGATTTACGTCTTAGTAGTGGCAACAGTAATTGCTGTACCAAGTTTTATTTTCTCAAAAGTTCACAGTTAGTGACAAGTTTTCAGTGGTTTTCAAGGATTTTGTTGATTGGAACTCCTCAATTATCTTATGTATGAAATACAGAACTTGGATTTTCCTGTTGCAGTTTATTCTACAGAAGATTTAAAAAGAAATGTCTGGCAGAAATAACCCTACAAGGCATTGGTTTAGGCCTTGATCAATCACATACTCTAATCAATAGATCTCTTTCTATGAACTAGGCAAGGTTTTAAATGGCGTTTTAGTATGCAGCTGTTTTGTCAGACATTTGTTTTCACATCTTCCACTAGATTTTACTGCAAGAGGAAGTTCAGGAGAATAGTATTCAGGTTTAATGATAAAATTTTGGGGAAAGATTTCTATCCTTTAACATAAATAGTGCAGGTGTTCAGGTGGTGCAGCACTGAGGGATGCCTTGCTCTAAATTGTACTAGAAATGCCTCTGGGAGATTTATGTGCTGTTGGCGAATGTTTTGGTTGTACATACCAGCATTTTCCTAGCCTTAACAAATCCTCAAATTCGTGATGCTTGAGGTCTGGCTTCGCCCCTGTGCTCCCAGCCAGCCCTGACCCCCGTGTCACTTTGGTCCTGCTACATGAGATATTGACTTTTAAATAATTCTCTTCACAGGCAGAATCTTGATGTGACATTTTTGCAAAATTTTGTGTTCCCTCTGTACGACTGAGTTATGTCCAGGGAAAGCAGGTAGTGGCTAGAATTAAGGAAGAAGTCCCTGGAAAAAACACCTGGGATTTTATCTCTTCTCCACTGCCCTCTGGGTACCAGTGGTGAAATTACCTTTGGACTGGCTCTTAATGATGCAATTGTCTGTATGTGAGGAGAATGCATGGAAAAGGGCATAAAAATTATGCAGGATTCACTATTTACTCATTATTGACAGAATTATTGTTTGGGGGGTTACTTTGGTTTTGGCTTCTAGCATTTATTTAATGATACATTAATTATCACTTCTATCTATGTATTCTGACCTATTTCACGTTTGGAAATCTCTAATTAACATGCTTTTTCTGATCAAATATCAAAGTGCAACCCTTTTGCCTTCCAAACCCAGTGTTATTTTCTTTCCTCTGCCCGCTGTCTGTACTTTCTGCGTGTCCCCTCTTGGAGGGTGTTTCCGGCAGGCCCCCGGTGGGATGCACAGCTGCCATGGATACCAGCAGCACAAACTGAGGAGGAAATTATCAGATAGGGAAAGCAACAGCAATAATGGGTGGATGTCCAGTCTTGTACAAGTGTAAATTGTCATCCTGCAGCTTAGGTAAACTATGCATGGATCAGAAATTAATTTTCTGCCTCCTCCAGGAGTGAGTTTGTGTTTATGCACCTTTGAATAACCTTGGGTTTTATTTGTAGGAAGCACAGTTTTTTCATGTAATGACTCCCTTTGATATTAGATTGCTTTAGAAATTGCAAACCAGTGGTAGTTACCGAGGTTTAAGCCTGTAAATCAGCAGGAGGAGCTACTCAGTGAATTGGAGACTTAAGTGACGATCCAGAAGAGCTGTGGTGTGTTTGCCTATTCAGATGCTGAGAAGTGAATGAGTGGGGAGTTGAAGACACAGCTGAAGTGGGATGTAAAAGCAAAGTAAATATTCTGAGTTTGAGATGGCAGCACTGACACGTACATACCGCACACGATATGAGCAGTGTGCTCAGTGGTGGAGGAAGCAGCAATTCCTCCAAGCATGGCTTGAACCCGGGGTGATGATATTGTTGCAGAATTGTGTCATTTTTTAACCACAATAACACGCCTCATTTCCCTTGCAAACGTGTGAGGGGGAGGGCAGCTCTGGAACAGGTGAAGGTAGCAGACAAAAGCAAGGCATTTCTGAAGGAACTGCTGAGATAGGCCGTTTTAGCTCAGAATGAGTTAAAATAGTCTCATTTACCTCAGCCCACATTGAAAAGAGAGAAAAAACATATTTTCTGAGTAGTTTTCATCATATTTATTTGTATGGTAGCCCCTTGCACAGTAGGCCTCTAAATAGGCTGCAATTCAGCATGCCTTTAAATTTTTTTTGTTATTTCTTTCTCAATGGTTTCTGGGGTTTAGGCAGCAAGGAAGCAGATTTAATGCTTGTTTGTTGAGGGATTCAGCTTTGTCTGATAATATATGGGCAATTTACTTTGCATTTGTTTCTGTCAGCCTCTGTGTCCAGTGGGATGAATGGGATGGGAGTACTTGTTCATTTTTTCCATCATGGGATTTTGTTGCCCTTAGAAACAGAACTGTGGCTGAAATGCCACACAATAGAATTGAGTGAATGGTTTTACCCCATTGGAAGTGGTTTAACTTCCTCAGATCCTGAGGAATGAAAAGAGAAAACAAGCATGGATCTTCTGTTTCCCCCACTTTCTATTTTGGGTCTGAAACAGGAGCAGGGAGGATTTGACAGGCTCCATCCATACTTCTGTCCACAGAGGGACTATGAGATGAGTTGCACCTTAGGTTTTTCCCATCTGGAGAACCAGTGAAAGTTAAAAATGGTGAATGCAACACCAAGACAATGGCTCTGAGGACCCTCAGGCACTGGAGAAACCTTTGAGATGTGATTTAAAGCAACTTTAGGCTGTGTTGTGTCTCATTGCTCAGTGCACATGCAGGCTGAAGGACTAGGTTTGGTAAAGGGTACTGGCCCCCAATTCCAAAGATGTGTTTTGAGCTTTAAGCAAGACTTTGTGACTTCATTTTTTTTCTCTTCTGTTTCTTCTGCATGGTCAATTAGTGCGGAGTGCTCCAAGGGCCGGGCAGGAGTGTCTGGTTCAGCCTGGCAGGGACTCTGGGCGCAGTTGTAATGTGAATAATGTCGCCATCAGCACAACAACATTTTTTTTAGCCATATTTAACATTGCTCAAGACAGGCCCCAGTACGCATGAGAGATTCCAACAGCAACTAATGTGCAGTGAGGACTGCGTCGCTGGGAGATGGTAAAGGCTCATGGAATGGCTGCAAGGGTGCTTTCAGAAGCAATAAAGCTCAGCATATGCCAGTGTGCTGGAAAGCAGGGGAAAAACAATCCAAGCATCATCTCATACATTTTTGAATCTACAGAGAGTCCAGTCTAACTGCACACAGGTGACGCTCTCTGGTGTTCCTTCTCATCCTCTCACACACCTTCCATGCAGAGATTCGTACAAGGGAGCAGGGCAATTTCTCTCACTTATATGGTTCTGGCAGCAATTTAGTCTTAAATGTGCAGCATAGGAAGCATGTTTTCAAAAGTCTGTGTGGAGTAATTCTAGCTGGTAGACAACCAAAATTATTTTGTGCCATTCACAGTAAATATGTATACAATTTCAAGGTAGCCCTTTGTCCCTGTAGCATGTGCAAGCTGACTTTTAGCAACATGATCTCCTGAGAAGGTCGTGTATACAGGTAGCTACTTAGGAAATTACAATGTTGAACATATGAATTAAAAAGTGTGACATTGGTCCCAAAGATTTAAGTAAATCCTTTCAGTTTATTACCTTACAGCATCTCTCTTGGTGTGATGTAGCGCAACATGTGTATGGCAGCACACAAGTACTGGTAGGCAACTTATTAAAGCACAAGTTGTGAAAGGTTTGATACTTTTTGATACTCAGTTTTACACATTACATAAGGCCAATTACTGCCTAGGGATTGTTAGCGGGGGGAAAAAGCATGAAGGAGTCTGTATGAACTGGTTTATGCAATGTGATTGCCTGAGAGAGCAGAGAATTGGACTTGTTGACCCAGCTGATGTCTGTGCTCAAGTGACATTGCAAGCCATCGTGCTGTACATGCGCAAGAAATACCCACCTACTGTCATTTTCTGCTGGCAAACATTTACTAGGACCGGTTTTAACTTCAGTCATTATATCTTCACCTAAAAGTTTTCTTTTTGCAGGGTTTGCATGGTTTGAACATGTCTGGTTTAAAATAAAGAATAGGCACTTTCTGGAGGGTATTGACTTGATATTGAGGTATTGGACTTTGGTATAAGAAATTTGTCTAAAGCTTTAGTGTAGATCCTTCATGGTTGCTGGATTGTGGAGAATTGCCTTCATAAACCTGAGGGCTGCTGGTTTTCATCTTCTGCTAAACACTGCTTGTGTACAGGCATCTGTTTGTGTCTTCTGCCTTTGCCTTGTGGTTTCTCCAGTCAACCAGGAGAGAAAAATACAAAGGCGTAGGTTCAATATGTGTGGTAAATGAGATGTACAGTCATTTTTTGGCTAGCAAACTGAAGTCTGGTAGCCGTGCGAGAGAGATGAAAGGCTGTCATTTGCTGTTCAGAGCATTTTCAGTGAGGAAACACACAGCCTCATTATATGGAAGCATGAACTGGCAGACACAGGAAGGTAAAAGGGCTGAAAGTGGAGTCTAAGTGTTTTGAAAATTTATTGCTGACTAAATGTGATAAACCCCAGAACGGTTTAGAAGAGGGAGAACAGTTATTTAAAGCAAATATGTCAGATCCTCAGTGAATAACTGGTATAGCTCTAAATAACTTCTGTTTTGGAAGTATTTCATTTTTCAAGAAGGACTGTCTTATGTGACAGTTACTGTAGTATAAGGCTGAAATTGAGGACATCAGGGAGGAGGCTGTGTGTATGTTGAAGAGTGTTCCTGATGATGTAGTGAGGAGACAATTGAAATAACACAGAAAATGATCACAGGGTGGGTCAGGATGGAAGGAACCACAGTGGGACACCTGGTCCAGCCTCCCTGCTCAAGCAGGGCCATTCCAGAGCACATGGCACAGGATTGTGTCCGGATGGTTCTGGAATATCTCAGTGAGGCAACTCCACATCCTCTCTGGGCAATCTGTTCCAGTGCTTGGTCACTGCACAGTGAAGAAGTTCTTCCTCATGTCCAGGTGGAGCTTCCTGTGCATCAATTTCTGCCCATGGCCTTGTGTGCTATTGCTGGGCACCACTGAGCAGAGCCTGGTCCATGCTCTGACCCCTCCCTGCAGACACTGACAGACATTGATGAGGTCCCCTCTCAGATGTCTCTTCTGGAGGCTGAACAGGCCCAGCTCCCTCAGTCCATTCTCATAAGAGATGCTCCAGTCCCTTTGTTACCCTCCACTGGCCCTGCTCCAGGAGCTCCGTGTCTCTCTTGTCCCAGGGAGCTCAAGGCTGGACACAGCACTCCAGATGTGCCTCACAGGGCTGAGTAGAGGGGCAGGATCATCTCCCTGACCTGCTGGGAATGCTCTTTCTGATGGACCACAGGAGACCATTGGCCTTCCTGGCCTCCAGCACACAGTTAATAATTTGCAAAGAAGTTACTGATGATACATGACAAGGCTAAACCATGGAACAGATCTTTGCCTGATGTAAATCAGTATAGCTCCAGGAAAATCAAGAGAGGAATTCTAATCTGTGTCACAGCTGGTAGTTTATTTCGTTGAACATGTATTTTACTTCTTTATTTTCCACGCAGGATCAGAGTTACTCATCTGTTCATCTCTGTACTCCAGCCAGGATTCCCTCAGTTTGATAATCCTTCTTTTTTGTGTAATATCTTAATCACTTCTGATGCAGTTGCTTAGGATATTGTGGCTATGCAGAGGATTGTAATTTGAAGTGAGAAGCAAAGCAGCTGGAACAGAAGAATTCATAGTGGTGATACTGAATTTTCTACTTTCTTTCATCTCAGATGCTTCATTACTTTGGTGATAGCAACAGAGAATACAGAGTGTGGAGAGTGAGGGTTCTGTCATGGTGAAATGGCTACCTGTGGTTTGTCAGTCCTTGCCCACAATAACACCTGCTGGCCCTTGACACCTCCTGAATGCAGAGGGAGTCTGATTCCTGTATTAAGCAAAGAGTACAAGGCAATACCCATAAAGTATAAGCAGAATTATGACAGAAATAATTGTTTTTGAAATATAATGGGGCTATTTCTCCTGAGGCTTTTTTTTTTTTTAATTAAGTATATTCCAAGAAAATGCCTCCAGACAGTAGTTACTGCAGGATAAAAATCTCTTTCCATAGTAACTGTTAAATATATAAAATGCTGCTGGAGTCTCTACAGGGAAGCACATTCAAAGCAGGCACTGGACAGGTCGTAAAGTGGCTGCTCTCAGACCTTTTAACACAATACAGTTATATACAGACATTCCTCTGAGGAAACATTTTAGACCTCAGTCCTCTGATGTCAGACTGGGTTAGCAACATTCGATCTAGTACAAATCTCTGAGGTCTTTTATGACTGGTGCAATAATAGATGCTCCATGTTACGGCACAGTATGGTTTAAAAAAAATGGCAGGGTACTGAAAATGTAGTAGAAAGTTTTGCATTTTTGTGATGTGATGCCACTGGGACAGGCAGACGATGGTACTTTAGAGCTTTACATACCACAAAAGTGGACATGCCCTGGGTTAGACCCAGGGAAGTTATTTTGGATAAATAGTTAACTAAACACGGTATGCTGAGGTCATCAACAAAAAGCCATCGTTATTGAACCAAAATTATTCACAAATGAAGGTCAAAGATGCAAATTTTTTCCCTTTTGAGTTGTGCTCTATTTTTAGAACTCCCAAAAATAAGCTTTAAAGGTGAAAAGAGGCATTGATTAAACGAAGTGTAATTTCAGAAATAAATTCTACATTTCAGATGGAACAGAGCTGTCTATTTGGAGAAAACAGGGATATTTTTAATTCTAAGTTACTATTCCACTTTTTGGCTGAAGAGCTGCATTCCTGTGAAGTCAGAACACCGGGCCAGCCTGTCAGTGCTCCTCAACTCAGGTTTTGGCTGACGTGGATGGAAGAGCCCTTCCCACGCAGGGCTCACCTTCCTGCTGCTCTCCCGTGACCCGCTGCTGCTCCAGCGCTTCCAGTGCGTTCCCTGCTGTGCCTCCGCTCTGCCCATCGCTGCTTTTCCCACTGCTGCCGTCCCCGTGTCACCAGGGGCAGGGTGGTGACAGACCCAGGTGCGCCGGGGGCAGCCGGGGGGCAGCGCCGCGGAGGCGGCGGCAGGAGATGGGAGCTGGAGTGTTTCAAATTACAGTTCGCAGACGGTTTCCAAAGCGCTTCATCCTCCAGGTCCTTTTAGTTGCTACCGGATTCTCCTGCGGGATTCCGAGAGTGGTGGCAGTTCAGGGGCTCTGCCTGCCCTCGGTGACAGCGGAACTGCGGGACGGGACGTGGCAGTGCCTGCTCAGCCCTTTGCCTGCTGAGGGGACAAGGGGCAGCAGCAGCCTGCCCAGGGGAGCGGCTCTCGGGGCAGTGTGCCCTCTTCGACCGCACGCTTAGCAATCCTAAAATGAAATTTCACTTCTGCCTAATTTCTGCCGCTGTTTTCCATCTCGATAACATGGGTACAGTAAGTTCTGTGTAAACTGATTATCTGCCCCTCGGGCCGCTCTTTTGTTTGTGCTCTGTAAGCCCTTATGAGAGGCTTTTGTTTCCCACAGATGTTGATTGTGTTGTACTGCATCAAAAGGAAATGATCTCTGCCTCAGCTGAGGCTCACTTCGAACATGCTTTTACACCGTTTCCATACAATGATTGCTCTTGATTTCAGGAGAGGAAAATTAAGATCTATAGAGCCAGACACCTTTTTGTTCAGCTGTCTGAGCATGAGTGTGTAGTCTAATACTTTTTTTGGACTTTCAGTGAAAACAGATTGAATTTCTTTTTTCTTTTGCCAGGAAAAGAAATTGCAGGGAAAGAAATTATGTCCTGAAGAGCTTTAATTCCTTTGAGTGATCTGAAAAGCAGTATAAATTTCTAGATGATAGATGGAAAAGGGATACCCAGACAACACTGAATCGTTCAAACAGCTCTACTGCATGATTCCATCACACCCCCATGTTCTCCCTCAGAAATGAAGCTGATGACAGTGGTAGATGGCTGGAGAGATAGAACTGACTAAATACAAGGTGGCTGAACCCTGGGGGGTTGCAAAAACAGAGCTGCAGGCTGAATGAAGGAAAGTTTTTAAAGATCTTAAATGCATTTCATTTTCATCAAAATTCCCGTATTTTTCCCAGCTCCTTGCCTAGCAGCGTGGTGTTCCAACAGCAGCTAAACCTTGGAGCACTTTTCAACCCTCCAGAAGAATAATGCAATTTCATTTATGGATTTGTTTTTCAAATGAAATCATGACCAGGTGCGTGCTGTACCATCGCTCGTTAGCAGCGCGGGGCTGGCCAGGGCACTGCCGAGCCCCCTGGGTGGGCTCTGGGGTCTGGGAGCTCGGCAGCTCCAGTGCTGCCCCTCCTTCCTGGACGTGCTGAGCCCTCCTCCAGCGAGTAAACCTGGAGTAACTTACAGCTGTTAGTCCTTGTACAAACCTCAGTCCTGCCCTCCTCGAGGAACCCATCTGCCTGTCTCTCCATTAGGAGATATTTATGCTGCTGTGTTATTAGCTTTCCTCCTCCATTGCACTTTATGCTGAAGGAATAATAGAGCTCTGTATTATGAAATCTCCTTCCATTATTTATCAGACCAACCACATCCTGGCATGACTTTGCTTTTCCCCGTAGTAAGTCTTCCAAGCCAGAACTTAATAAATAGTCTCTGCACAAATGCTACTGTATCCAGGGTGCTCTGTAACACTGGAGTGCAGTTCTTTAAATATCTTGGTGGATTTGGGATTAGAAATTGAATTGCCAGATTCCTGGATATGTTTTGAAAAAAATACATCAACACTAATTAGGTATAAACATAGATAAACTATATTCTTTTTAACTGTGATGCTTTTTTTTTTTGTACTTTGAATTAAGTATTTTATATTGAAGCATAAATAATTATATGGATTAGTAGCTGACTGCAAAACAAGGCAAAATAAAAATCCAGGTTATCTTGAATTTAAGTTTTACAACACTTATGTTTTTGGCATTGATTGTACAAGCACAGAGTCCAGAACCCAGATTTAGAACACAGACTATAAGATGGTTTCTGCATGAACTTAAATCATGGTGGAAGAGATGCTGCAGAATAAGATTAGGCACATCAGAATAAGGTTAGGCACATCTGAAGAGCATTTCAAGGTAGCTGGAGTGCAGACCCGTCTATGAGCACCTACTTTGAATGAGTTGAAAGAGGGCAGGGATGAAAATTAACTCATTGTCATGGAATCAGAGCCCAAGGAGCCTGGCTCCGTGCACTAGGAGTGCACATTTCTGTGCCATCTGCTGAAGCTTAGTACCTTTGGTCTGTGTTAAAAAAGTGCACAGAGTGCACTCTTCATAAATTGACTAAAAGTGAAGGTAGTGGAATGATCTTTGATGTAGCAGCTCAGTGGTTTGAGCCTCAGTTTCAGCAGTGAAATAGCAGCTGGAGTTCCCCTGGAGATAATTCATCCTCCCTCCACCACCTGCTGCAGGACCAGGAGCAGCAAGGGATGAAGGGGTTGGGGAAGGCACTTTGTGTTACAGCAGCTGGTGCTGTGTCCTCATGGCAAGGCAGGCTCAAAAGACCACAAGTGGAAAAATATATCCTAGAGAGAGAGAGTTTGGCTCAAGGCATCCCTCAGGACTGAGCAAGTCTTATGCCTCAGTAGTCTCCAGCTCCTTGTTTATGTGTTTCCCAAGAAATAGTCATGTTGGTTTTCCCAAAAAAGGAAAAAGCAGTGCTGGGAATGTTGGGAGACTACAAGTTTAGATACCTGGAGAATTTGAAATTCAAACTGGGGGTTGATTCCTTCCAGTGTTACTCAAAAGCTTCTGGGTTTTTACTGGGACCTTCACTTACCCACCTAAATCATGCAGTTTATTGCTTCATGACACTTTAAAAAGCTTTAAAAGCTGCTGCTGCTCTTTGAAGTTGCACTTAAAAATCTTAGAGTCCTGGTAAACATTTAGAATGACGTGTTAAATACTCCAAGTTTGAGGCTTATAATAAAAATACTTAAATAAAATTATAAACTCTTGCTCCTGATGACTTTTCTTTATGGCAGAGCTCACCCTTAAAAGGGTGAAAGTGTATTTGACTTCTGGCAGTGTCTTCAGACTTTCTAGCAGTGAGAGGCAATATGATCAGTGCTTAATTTTCAAATTAGAATCCCTTTTAAGTTATTTATTGATATGTTTTTTAATTAATCACTCCATGACTTGTTTTTCTCAGACAGACTACTTCATAAGGGAGAAGTTTATCAATAGATTACATTTACCAAACCACAGGAGCATTGCATATTGTTGTGGTACTTACAGCTAAGTTCTTCTAGTTAACTGTTTCTTATTTTCTTTACAGATTTTGTCACATTTTTTGGTTCAGAGTATAAAAATTGACAATGTGAAATGTTAAACTGAGGATTGACTTAATTGAAACTTTTCATTCTCAATGCTTTTAATTTTAGTAACACAGAAAATATTCCAAATTCAGAGTCTCAGATCTTCTCATCAGAAACGATATATTTCTCAGTAATAGGCTGTCAGGTTTTGAAATCTTTTGAGAGCTGAGGGAATATGTACTGAAAATAATCAACTAAACTGGTTTTGGCCTTGCGAAGCCAGTCTGTCATGGAAATGCATCTCAAAATATGCAGGGATGTTTCACCGACGTGGCAGACAACATTGTTGGTACTGATATGTTCTGCAATCTCTCTGCTGAGTATGAGCACTTATACCCAGATTTCATGCTCTGGAGCAAGGATACCAATCCTCTGAATGTTCAAAAGAGGGAAGGGTTGAAAGTCAGAGTTAAACTCCACTTTGGCATAATCAGGGAGCTCAGCTGTGTAGTAGAATAAGAAAGTATAATATGTGTAACACAATAACATGTAATAATGTAAAATGTTCCCTTCTCCATTCTCTCACAGATCACTTCTTTTTCTCTGCTGGGGTGTCATGTCACATCTTTCCTAGGTTTGCTGGAAGTCTCTTTTCCCCAGTTATTTGTTATTGAAGCTGATCTCACTTTAGCGAAAAGAATTATTCAGAAGCAAAAGGTTCTCGTTTTGACATGCTTTCTCTTAGCCTCAAAATCTCCATTTTCTGTCGTTCTGGAAATGAAAATAGCCTATCATCTGCTGAAAGCAACCACCCAGTGCTGCTCTATGGTGGGTCTGATTTATTCTGCTGCCTTGTGCAGAACACTCTGGTGCTGGCAGGTTGTGGCAGTCCAGGTTTGGTGGTGGTGGTGTGGTGCAGCTCAAGAGCCATCTGGTCCTATGGTGACAGCTGTGTGAAGGGCTTAGTGGGTGCAAAGATGTTCTCTGGCCACACTAAAATGCATTAAAAGCTATTTGTGGTGTTGTGGAAGCCCTTGATAAAGCCAGACCCAAGATTTTGAGAGAAGGTGTTTGTGTGTTGTGCATTATTTATATTTCAGGGTGCATGAAAGTCTCCTGATCACAGAGACAACTGGTGGTAGGGAAAGGATTTTCTGGATTACCCACAGCATAAAATGAGGAATTGCCGGGTGTTGGGTTACACTATGTGGTGACAGAGAGATAAGCCCTGAAGGCTGGAGAGAGAGCCTCTTTCCTGGCCCCCGAGGTGACCCCGGGACTGTATCCAGGTCACCGGGGATGGGCGAAGAGAGGATGGTGGTTTGTGGACAAGGCTGGACCTGTGAGAGGTGGTGGTTGTAGTTTGTGACCTTATAGGGGATTGTTTACCTGTTACCATAGTAGGCAGTGTCTGTGCACTACCCCAGGTGACTGGGGGACACTGCGCTGAACATCTTTCCTGTTTACATGATTGCCGCAGCTACCCAGGCAGCCCGGTGAGCCTGGGAGGCGACATAGTTTCTGTCCTCCCACATGGGCACTTGCCTGATAAGTTGGGCTGCGGCGACGGAGATGAAAGACGAAGGAGGCGCTCCCTTTGCTTAATCCGTGTCTTTATTTCCCTGCCCCAAGCATGGGAAACAGGAAGGCATGAAGGGAGCAACCTAAAGCCTGGCCTTAATAGAATGGCTTCAGCCCCCGGACGTGACCGGAGAGCTGGAATCCTCTGAGCCCTGCCAGGACGTGACCTGCACAGGGAACCCAGGGAGCCATTCTCCCCCGGGCAAAGCCCGGGGATCCAGTCTTATGGAAAGGCTCAGGAGTGGCGATGGAATGGCGCCGACTGGCCGTTGCAGGGGGAAGTTATACAGGGGGAGGAGAATGGGAGGTACAAGGATACAACCAATAAGGAAATGATAAGGAGTGACACATAACCAATCATAACATACAAGAGGAGGAACTTATTTGAATCAGCCAATGAGGGACACAACAGAACAGAATTTTCTAGACATTAATTGCTTAATCAATGAACTTATTATTAAACATAAATTGACTTAGCCAATGAGTGACTTAGGGGCTAAGAGGGTTCTGGAATCAGGGAGGAGATGAGCCTTGGAGTGACACCCAGCGGGTGGAGAGGGAAAACCCATGTCTCCTCCTCAGATCTGCCCTCGGAGGCAGAACCCAAGGCGGGGGAATCCACCCACTAGATGTCCTCTCCGATGTACAGCCCAAAATGGGCTGACGCACCGCAGCACATGATGTTATATCCTGTTGTGTGCTGGTATTTAGGGAGATTCTGGCTGCGCAATAAACGACTTTGCACCTCCAGCTTGCGTGCAGAGTTCTTGCCCGTGCGTTATTACTGCAGCTGGGTGGTGGGGAAGGAAATCACATCCCAAAATTCACTGCAGGTGGGGTGGGCATCTGCTCGGTCCAGCACCGCTGCTCCTGCAGGCAGCGATGCCCTCTCCTTAGAAACCACAGCAGAGGGCTAAATTCCAGGTGCAAGGCACCCAGGGTAAACTCCGGGTGCAAGGCACGCCAGAACCTAAAGCACCGAGTGCCATAAAACCAGTGGCCTGAATGATAATTTCAGTCCCTCACACTGTCGCTATTGATTCGCGCTCATTGGATCGATGCAGGCAGATTGAATGTGAGAATGAACGAGCAGAGCTACAAGGAATGACCTGCAGAATCTTCCAGCAGTTGAACTCACTGTACAAGTGCCAGCATTTGATTAAAGCTTGTCTTTGTATGAATGGAGTGTAAAGAAGTTTTAAGACAACTTGAACAGAAGGTCACATTATTTTTCTTTGAATGTAAATACATGGATTATTTCCTTTAAGGAGGAGAGAATGTTATGCTTGTGCTTTTTTCTATCTATGTGCTGGAAGACAGACTATTACATAAATACTGGCCAAAACAGGCCATTTTTGATCTCTGTACTCCCTTCAAATCCTGGGTGTTTGTCATGAAAACAAAACCAGCTGTAAATCTGTTATATTTATTGCTTTGCATAGTTGCAAAGACGACCTCTACTGAAAACCCCTCCTTGATAAGTAATTAAAAATTGACTCACTTGCTCATCCTTTTTGAAAACGTCTTTGTAGCTCATTTCCGAATTTAATGAGCCTGACTTCAAACTAATTCAACATTTAACAGCTACTTTTACTGCTGAGAATTGTCAGCAGCAGCCCTGCACAGACTGTTGGCTCGTTCAGCAGGCAGAAAGGTAGAAACCCTTTCAGCCTGTGCAAAACTCTGTTCTCTCCAAAGCTGTGGCAAGGCAGGACACGAGTCTGCAGCTGGCCCACGCCTCTGGCTCTTGGTGCTGACCAGTTGTGTTTAGAACCTGCTGGTTTACACTGATGTCTGAGCTTTCAGCCTTTTGCCTGCTAGTGAGTGTCCATGCCCATGCCTGTAATTTGCTGGAGATTTCCATGGGATTAGTGCACAAGAGAAAAAAAGTAAAAATTAACCACTCTGCCTGTGCCCATCTCAATAACTGTGCAGTTTTCCAATGCTTTACAGATGCAGGAGTGCTGCGGTGCGTCACCCCATTTTGGGCTGTACATCAGAGAGGACATCTAGTGGGTGGATTTCCCCGCCTTGGGTTCTGCCTCCGAGGGCAGATCCGAGGAGGAGACATGGGTTTTCCTTCTCCACCCACTGGGTGTCACTCCAAGGCTCATCTCCTCCCTGATTCCAGAACTCTCTTAGCCCCTAAGTCACTCATTGGCTAAGTCAATTTATGTTTAATAATAAGTTCATTGATTAAGCAATTAATGTCTAGAAAGTTCTGTTCTGTTATGTTTCTCATTGGCTGATTTAAATAAGTTCCTCCTCTTGTATTATGTTATTGGTTATGTGTCACTCCTTATCATTTCCTTATTGGTTGTATCCTTGTACCTCCCATTCTCCTCCCCCTGTATAACTTTCCCCTGCAACGGCCAGTCGGCGCCATTCCATCGCCACTCCTGAGCCTTTCCATAAGACTGGTTCCCCGGGCTTTGCCCGGGGGCAGAATGGCTCCCTGGGTTCCCTGTGCAGGTCACGTCCTGGCAGGGCTCAGAGGATTCCAGCTCTCCGGTCACGTCCGGGGGCTGAGGCCATTCTATTAAGGCCAGGCTTTAGGTTGCTCCCTTCATGCCTTCCTGTTTCCTATGCTCGGGGCAGGGAAATAAAGACACGGATTAAGCAAAGAGAGCGCCTCCTTCGTCTTTCATCTCCGTCGCCGCAGCCCAACTTACCTGGCGAGTGTCCATGTGGGAGGACAGAAGCTATGTCGCCTCCCAGGCTCACCGGGCTGCCTGGGTAGCCGCGGCACAGGAGTGAATGCATAAACTTCCCAATGTTCACTGTTCCTCTCAGGTTCCCTTAGATGAAGTGATGTGACATGATGTATAAACCTCAGTGACAGTGTCTTAAAACTAAAAGGAAACCAAAGAGAATCAGGCAAATGGAAAAGGCAGGATTTTCTCCTGGCTTAGTGAAACTGATGTTGCTTTTTTTGGTTTTTTTGGGCAGGGGAGGTTTCAGCTTTACTGTGCTATCACTGGCCCCTGTTAACATCCTAAACTTTACGTGGATGAACCCTGAGACTGATACAAGCCTGGCCTGACATGCTGATCAGCTCTTTGTTTTAAATACCTTTGTATCTCCAGCTGAAACACAGCCTGTAAGTAGATATTGACCTTCGTCTGAAAATTAGGTTCTGTTTTAACAACTCACAGCTCACATCTCTTTGGGTTCCTGCTTCAAGTGTATGTATGGGTAGTTAGATGTGTGAAATGCAAAAACCAGGGACTGTTAAAGCCTGGGGATAATATTCTGCAGCATTTTAAACCCAAGATGTCACTTGTCAGTGCAGAGAAAGCCCAGTTAAGTCATTATTCTTTTCCTCCTTACACAGGCAAGGCTGGCACAGTGTCCTGGGGGAAGTAGCACAGCCTGAACATTTTTCCCATTCCTGGTTACCCAGTGCTGGAGGCAGGAGGCAGGATACAGGAGGAGAGGGGTTTAGGATCTAATGGAATAGAGTTGTTCTAATGTGCTTGTGCTCAGATGGTTGCAAATGTGACAGTAAACTGTAATCCCTTTTCCTCCTTGCTTCTGTATAAAAAATTGTGTTTACCAATTTTCCTTTATATATCTGCACTAAAATTAAATGTTAAAAAACGGAGTACATAATTCAGCACACTGTGAGATGAAGATTGGTAATATTTACTCTATCTGTACCTTTAAAAATGTATTTATTAGTAGGAAGTCATATGTGAAAATATGAAATCAGCTTGAGTGGGGGTTCTTAGGGTTTTGGGGTTTGCTGGAGTTTTTTATATTTTGCTTATTTTCATCTTAGTCTTATACGTGTAGCTCACATGGTCTAAACTTAGAGTAAACTTCATTGATCAAAAACAAATGTACAAGGTTGTGTGTCTGTGCACACACAAGGACCTGACTGTGCTGTGGTTTTCCTGCTGGGATCTGGAAGCAAACTCACCAGGACCTTCTTAATCTTAGCTTTGCTTCCCTTCTGCTGTCTGTGCCTGGCTGATGTGTCTGAAGGCCTTTCCTTTAAGTCAGGCTGGCAGAAACAGAATCTTTGAGAGGGTTAATGGAGTCTTTTGTTCTCCCTTTTGTTCAAAGGAAACTTTGTTTGGCATTGGATTTTAATTTTTTTTCAGGAACTAAAATGATTTTGGTTCTTTCCTTAATAAAAGAGGGTTTCTTCAAGTGTTACAGTGATGTCAAAAGTATTAAAACAGCTAAACCCAGAGACTCCATAATTCATATAGCTGTAAAATAAGAGTCCCTTTTGTAAATGTGTTTGTTTTCCTTGGTACAGCCTTTCCTTAAACAGACCCCAGGAGTTCCACAGTTGCCTTTGTCAAAAAATCACTGTGTTGTTTCTGACTGGAAATAAATGTTTGTCTTAAGTAAATTGTAAAGTGGGTAGCTGCAGGATTTCTTCCAGGCAATTTTCTTCCATTATGTATAGACGAATCACATGCAAATTTGTATTTTTCATATAAACATGAAGAGTAGACTTGCAGCAGTCAGAATGTTTGTTCACAATATGATTCCCGCTTGCATTCCTGCTGCTAAGGAGCCAGCTGAAGGGGAAAGCTGAGGGTCACGGACAGAAGGCTTCAGCCAGCAGAATCAGCCTCTCTTAATTTTTCCAAAAATGGTTTTTGAAGAAAGATGGATTTATCATCTTTGCTGTCATCAGTGTCAGATGTGTCTCACAAAATACAGCTGGCACAGAGCACACGGGCAAGGGCACAGGGATCAGTTCCCCTCAGAAAAGAAGAGGTTGTGTGATTTAAAGCTCAAGCTGCACTCACTCCATGGCTGCAAATGCTCTCTTAGCTGGGAATGCTGCCTGTGAGAGGAAAACTGGGCGCTGCCTCGGCTGGGCTTTGCTGGCAGCCAGCCCTGCCCCAGTGCCTTTGCCACGTCCTTCAGTCCCCTGCAGGGCTGGTGGCTGTGCTGGGTGTTGGGCTGATGAACTTCCTGGGAATGCTCTGGTGCCCTGAGTTGTCTGGCAGTTTGTAATCAGGGCAATTTAAAGATTCAAATCTTTAATCAGAAGGAAAGAACCCTTCAGAAGAGGCATCTGAAGTGAAAAAGAACTTTTGGGTCATGATTTATTATCTACTTTGTGCTGAGATAATCTGACAAATTAGAACTGAAAGTGTTGTTGGCGATTACTTAAATTTTTAGATTTTTTTTTTTCCCCAGAAACAAAAATGCACTTTATGTTCCATGCTCTGAAAATGCACAAATACAGAGTGGTCTGGGTGGTAACAAAAAGCCTGAAAATTTTATTTTACCAGATGCCAAAATTTTATTTTACCAATCTCTTTGGGGCTTTTCCTCGAGTCCAGGCCCTCATGGGTTTGTTAAAAGGAAATTTCCTTGTGTGAACCTAACAGAATTTCCTGAGTCTGGTTGATACAGCCTTTATACAAAATATGCCTCCTCAAACTAGACGAATTCCAGCAAGACAATTGAGTATTTACTGTGTTCCTGCTCTTGAAATCAAGTGCGCTGTTTTTAATCAAGTTTCATGTTGAATCTATTAATTTTACAATTATCTCATCAGCAAAATTTCCAGTAGGCTCTGACAGAAAGACCGACAATCTACAGAGATCAAAGAAAATCATACGAATGACCTTTTTAAACTGTGAGCTGGAAAGACAATAAGCACTGCATTACTGACATGACTGATCTCCAAATTTCACAAAATTTGCCTCATTCTGTATGAGTAATGGGTTTTGGTGGGTTTTTGGTTTTGTTGGTTTTTGTTTTTTTAAAAATAAATGAGTAGAACATTGCCTGTTTTTCCTTAGCATCAAGGGAATTTTAGTTTCACTTTGTTTTCATGCATTGTGAGCTATTGCCTTTACAAATGATGTAACAAACAAATACATTTGGGGGTTGTGGAGCTCTTATTCCAAGGGGTCTCTTGTATTTGGGTGTCCTACTTAAGACCTTCCAAATGTCAAATGGGAATGAAGAGTATCTGAGCTATACCACAATGGTGACCTGTTCAAGGCCCAAAACCAAAAACAAACAAACAAAGAAACAAACAACCCTAGAGAAAGAACCTCAGCACTGTGTCACTGCTGTGTGCTCTAACCATTACCTCCTTCTCTTCTTCCTTGACAGAGTAGGAAAAAAATCACCCATCTTCAACAGAAGGCAGAATCACAAATCATCTGTTCTTCCTCCCTTTTTTTCCCTTGCAGTTCTTAGCAGAATTTGAAGAAACCTTATTTCTGAACTAAAAGCAAATTGACTGACCAAAAATATCAATGCACCTTCCATCAATGGGTTTAAATAGTGAAATTATGCAGAGATTTCCCAGCGTTTACATACCCAAATTAGTAAATGCTAAAAATGCCAGCAATAATGTCAGTTCTTGTCCTATTTACTTTCTGTATTTGAAATCCTGTATAACCTTTGCTGAAACCTTTCAGAAAATTGAAGTAATCTGAGTTTAGCTTCCTTTGTCTCAGGGATTGTTCAGCATATGTATTTCCCTCTGCTCTTCCAGCCTTCAGAAACTGGTTCAATTGTCATTTGACAAAAATCTGGAGGTATGATCCAAATCCTTTTGGTTCCTATTAGATTTGAATTTCTGCTCAGCTATTCAGTTTATGCTATGTTTATTCATAAAGAGAAGTAACAACCCAAAACAGATGGCTACTACTTTATAGTAGTGTTGTTATTTTCCAAGAGGGACACCCTCTTTTTGCCATTTGCCCAGTAGACATGGGCTGCATTAAGTCAGGGATCCAGGTGTTTGACTCTTGGGTGTTGAAATGGTTTCCCTTGAAGTCTTGTGTTTGTAAACTGGATGAATATGTCCTTATTCCATAAGAGAAGAAGCTGACAATAATGATCCTAAAGGATAATAAATATATCTGCTTTTTATATTAGTTTTGTTTAAATCTTATCTAGATTAAGGCTATAATTTTTATTAAAAGTACGGATAATTTAAAATTCAATAGTTTTTAACATTGGTTATATAATCTGATATTCTCTTTCAAATTTTCATAGGAAACTCCCTTTTCAAAAAAAAAATATTATTACACTATGTCCTCATTTGCCTGCCATACGGTAATGGAATAACACAGTGAATTTAAGTAATAGTCTGCTGCTGGAAGAATGAATTGTTGTGTCCAGCAGATACGTTCTCAGAGTTCCTGTAACATTTTAAGAGAGAGAACCATGAAACCAATCACCTGTATTGATCTTTCTTTCTGAAATTTTCATATCCAAGTGTTGCCTTTTTCCCAGGGCACCTGCTCTTTCATCTTCTTCATTATGGGTTTGTTTTTGAAATTGCTTGCATATATGAGAAAAAACAACGGTTTGTTTCAGATTTCTTTCATTTTAACCTGGAATTTAAAAGTGTATTTCCTGTTCCTCCACTGAATCAGTAGAGAATAAAACTGTGGGATATCAAAACTTCAGCATATTTCTGTTGCAGATATTGTCAAAGGATCTAGAAGCAGGGGGGGCTGTAGGGATGGGTCAGATTTACGGTTGGACTTGAGGATTTGAAGGTCTTTTCCAACCTAACTGGTTTTATGATGGGTAGTTTATTTTATTACACCACCTGGCGTGGTTAGAAAGTGCATTGAAACTGTGGGGCTTTCTAACTTTTTGTCACATCTGAAAAGAAAGAAGAGTCTCCAAAACAGAGGGGCCCTGAGACACCACAGCAGGAAAAAATCCCTCATGTATGAAGGATTATTCAGCCTCTCAGTATGGAGACCAAGCCTGCTGAAGTTTTACTGCTCTTTAAATTTAGCATGGTTGCTTTTTGGAAAGTGTGATAATTAAGCAGATATGGCTCCTCTGCATATTTTTATTATTCTAAGGCAGTTCAGTGACAGGCCAACACGAGTTTAATGGGAGAGCTTAATTTTAAAGAGGATAAGATATTTAAAGGAAAAATATATAGTTTATATTTCATCAAATTTTCCAGCTTAATTTCTCCTCTGTCCTTTTTATAGCATAGTTTTAACAGTGATAATAAAAAGTGAAGGCAGGCACATAGGATACAGATATAAAAGAAGAAATTGCTATCAAAATTTAGTCTATGCACTGACTTTATAGCAGAAATTTGAGGAAAATATAAACATTATAATTCTGGTTTTCCACTTTAGGGCTGTTTCATTGTCTAACTCCACAAGTGAGAGTATTTGTTTCATTATAATCACCTGATTATTAACGACACAGCCATTGAGCAATTGAATTGCCAAATTAATAACTCCCACTATATAAAATTGCTGTAATGAACACTTATCTTCTTGTACATTCCAAGCAGGCTGGCCTTAATTTTCTATCCCTTTTTTTTTTTCTTCTTTTTTACTTATGATTACACTGTTATTGGGATACAAACCCTTCAGCTGGAGAAAAATAATATGATTAATATGATATCACCATCAGGAATAATCAATAAATCAGTGTTTTCTGTCAAGAAGTCTGTAAAGCCATTAACATGCTTCACCTTCATACATCTGTGTGAATGCATTGTGTGGCACTGCTCTTCCCTCCAGTTCTTTCCCAAGTTTGTTGGTCTGGATAATTACACTCCTCTGAAAAGGGTATTTCCTTGCAGTTCTGTATTTGTGCAGCACCTAAATTAAAACCCCTCCTGTTCTGGCTTGGAGATAATATTTAATTCAGTAAAAACAGTGTGTATGAACTGGAGAGAAGGCACAACTTGGTGCTAAGCCCACAGGCTCGTGTGGAACTTAGGGAGGAAGTTCAAAGGGTGACCTCAGGGGCTCTGCAGATCTGCTCAGTGTGGTGGGAGGCTGCTGTGTTCCTGCCTTCATTTTCAAAAGGCTGATTTACAAATTGCAGCTCTCTGAAACCTTCCTGTTAACACTGCACATAGATGGAGCTGCTGCTATTTACCCAATATATTGTCTTATAAATAATAATAATAAAATTAGAGAGAGCTTATGTGGAGATTAAATGTGTTTCCCCACAGAAATATGAATATTGACTCTGGAAGGCTCTTCCTGCCAGGGCAGAAACATGCAATTTTGTTACAGCCTCAGAGGTAAATACTGGTATTTGAACAGTGCTCAGAAGGAATAATGAAGTGTTTTAGTGGCTCGGTGCTTCATTTCTGTAGGTTCAACAATTTCTGTGGGTTCTGATAATGGAGAGAAAAGCTTTTCCCCTTCAGAAAATATCCAGTGTTTAAAATGTGGACATCCTACTGCACTAAAGATTTATGTGATAGGCTTCCATTTATATGGAATTCTTTCACAAAAGAAAGTTTGAATTCTTGTTAAACTTTGACTGATAGAAATTCTGCTATCTTAAGTATCTGTCAAAAAATGACAGGTAACATTATGCAGGTGGAATCTGGATTTCTCTAAGAGGATAAACAATCCCCAAATCAGTTTCCTTCCTCCACCTAGAGGGAGCACAGAGTGGGAAGCTAAGCAGAAAGAGTGAGTGGAAGGGACATTAATAAAGGGGACAGGAATTTCATTATTGTATTGCACTAAACATATGTAACAATCTTACATATGTAACTAAATCTGGTACAGGAAAATACACCAAGCACCTTGGAAGACAGAAGAACAGGTTGTCCTGATTTACAGTGTAAGGTCCTGATGTTTTAGGAGTTGCTTTCACCCTTCAGTCAGACATAGAAACCAGGGGGAATGGGACAGGGTGGCTCATGGAATAAAGTGGAAAACAGATAAAGGCAAGAAGAGGTTAAACATAAGGAGAGCAGAAGAAAAGATGCAGTGAGGAGCTGGGCAGAGGGCTGCAGGCACAGAGGCTAGTGCAAAAGGGCATCTCTGGTGGCTCTGTGACCTTTGGCAGAACATTTCTCATTCCAGGGCTGCTTCAGCTACAGCTGGGGATTTCAGGATGTGAATTAGCTGATTTCAGAAGGTGATCTGTTTCATGCCTGGACAGTCCTGTGTTTCCTGGCTCGCTGTTCACACAGCCCGTGTCTCCTAAGGTAGGTAACTTGTGGTGTCTGATGAGGGGGGGATGAATGGGGCTCTGAAAGCTTTCAGCAACAAGAGAGAAAATACTGCTGAGTGAAAGAGCTTTGTGTGGCCCTTATTCCCTGCTGTAGGACCAGGAACACGTACCTGACTTTGAGACCCCATGTGTATTGGGGTTCATCCTTGTGTGAAAGGTGCGTGTTCACAGTGTCAGACCTCAGGTACAGGTTCAGGATATGGGATCTGAGGGAAATAGATGTGCTGTTCAATGTTTGTCAGGCTGTCAGCAGCTGAAGAGCATCTGAAAAAGAAAAGTTCTGTCATTTTTCTGATTGAAAAGCACCAATATGAAAGAGCTTGTACAACTACAATAAGAGCCTCTCTTGTATTCTCAAACAGCATCTCTGTTCTATACACCCATACTGAGATCAGAATTTGATTCTGAAACTCATTCTGCAAGATGAAGTGTATGAGGAAAGAGAGGGTGATCCTAGATAGATAATAAATACAGGAAAATTATGTCAAATACTGTTTCAGAAGTGTTGCAAATGGAAAATTGTATCATAATGTATTACACATGTGGCATGAAACTAAAAGATTGATTCCACTGAGTTGCAGTGGGAATGTCTGTTGGCTGGAGCTCTGGGTGTCACATTGCCCTGCTAAATGCTGACCTCCAGCAAGCATCTTAAAAATCAGGCCAGGAGCCATGGTGACCACTATTTTTTGAGAGTAGTTTTTTTCTCTCCAGATTGAGGGTTTCAAAAAGAAAATGTGTGTACAAATGCATTCTCTTGCAATCCTCTTGTTGTTCCTCTTTCCTTGAACTCTGTTATTTCCAGTATTTTCAGACTATTTCTCAGTTGTTGTGTCTTCAGCTTTTCTAAAGACTTCCTTATTCTGTTATTTCAGGAATAACCCCCCCCTCCCCTAAACCTACTTTTTACCAGCTTCACTCAGCTACTGAGAAACAAACAGAAGCTTCCACTGCTAATGCCTGTTTGGAATTGTTTATCTGTAGCCCCTTCAAAAGCTTTCTGGGGTCATTAATGCTCAGTTGTGTAGCCACATTGCATTTCAAATCATAGAGCCCTTTGTCTGTGGGTGGATGGAAGAGGGTTGCTTCATTCAGGGTGCTGCTGAAGATGTGGGGGCTCTCCTCGAGGCAGGTCTGACTGATACAGGGGTTGGTTAAATCCTACTCATTAGAATAAAACTGCTGTTTGTTCCGGTGTGGGATTTCCATCCTTTGTAGAACTTCATTGGGCTGGAACTTTGTTTGCTGGGTTCCAAAGTGCTGTGCATCCTCATGAGGGCACGATTTGCTGTAATAACTGATGCGGATACCGCTCCTGTATTTAAATATTCAGTATGCAAACATTTGTGTGGGCATCACGAAGACTTTCTGTGTACTTCAAACTGGAAGCAGAAATGAAATCATGCATTTGATGTACAGAGAGAAAGGAAAAAAAACCCAAAACAGGCCCTGCAGCAATGGTATGAGAATGTTTTAAGAGCCCTAGACCCTGCAGAGGATTATAACTAGGGAGCACAGTTCTTTTTTCCCTCCTCTGATCCACAGCTGCTCTGCTGCAGCAGGTTTCCCTATCCAGCACCCTCCCTGTGGGGAGCTGATTCCTCTTCTGCTTCCCAAAGTGGTGCATGCAAAGCACCAGGAGAATGAGCTGGGTAAAAGGGCTGGATGAGCGATTGGGTGTTATGAGGGGAGTGTGAACTGTCTTGACTCCAAAAATGCCTCTGCTTTGTGCAGCCCTGCCGGTGGCACTCATAAGGCCAACACCTGCGTATGTCGAACCCATTCTATGCAAGGCAGACAGTTGGATTTCCAACAAATTTTTTTTTTTCCAGAACACATTGTTTGCTGCTGCTTAATGAGCTGAAGGATACAGTATCTTCACAGTCAAGCAAAATTTAACTTGTGATGTGTGCACAAGTTAACAAGTTTCATGATTTTTGGAGGGGGAGTTACTTGTGTCTCCTATGTTGTCTATGGAAGGCATAACACTTAACACTGCCTGTCTTCAAAACCATCTGCAGGTACCTCCTGAACCTTCCTTACACAACATTATAACACACTTTTCCAAAGCAAATCAACTTCTAAAAGGGTTGGTAATGCCAGAATTCTGGATGCTCGTGCCACAGCAGAGAGATTTCCACCTCCGCGTTCTCAGTTTGGCAGGAAAAGTATTCCCTAATTTGCTTGGTGTGATGAAAGCTGCCTCATCTGTTCTCCAGCCTTCTGAAACCAATGTCTGTTAAAGAGCAAAGAGTGTTATGGGGCTTGAGATTTGGTGGTGACATGGGCCTGTTGGTTTGAAATGATTTTTCATTTATGCAGCTGTAATTATTGTTGGTTATTGTAATAATTGCTGACTATTGATGCCCAAAAGATAGGCTGGAAATAAATCCCCATAGACTGATGTCTATAGAGCAGGTATTTGTTTATTGCAGCACTGGTGGTGAGGGGGATATCTCCTCCTAACTCACCCACCCTTGTCAAGTGCGGTGCCATATTTATACAGTAAAATTTCGCTAAAGGTTGCTGTGTCATTACAGCATCATCACATACGCGCCAGAACTAATTTACATAGCATGATCTCACGGTTATTAGATAATTCTTTGCACTGAGCATGCACCTCCNTATCAGTATTTGTCTGATACCAGCATTTCACAAATGCTGTGACAAACGGCAATGGTGAGAGGACACCACTTTGTTCTTCATGAGTCCAGCCTCATGAGTCACATCCTGGGAGGTAAAATACAGATCATCTCATTGATGTTAGACTGAATAAATATGGATTTGCTGCACCCCTGTAGTGATAAGGGCAGCTAAAATCCCTGGCTGCTTTAAATTGCACCTCATTTCTACCAGGGATGGAGAATTTAATGAAATTGTTTAGCAGATGAAGCATTATAGAGATCCCTTTAGACAAAATGAATGGCTTTAGCTAATACTGTTCTTCTGAGATGGAAGGGAGCAAGTGTATCAAAAAGCATCATGTTTAATCTCATCATTTTCCTCTACTAAAGGCTTTCATGAGTTATTAGGTGAAGCTATTTGGATGGAAAACATGTACATAACAGATGAGTATTTCGCTCAAGTATGTTATTTGGTTTTTGAGAGGCACCATTACTTATGATCCTGACCGAAATGATGGATGCACTCAAAGGAGTTAAGCTGAAGCCACTGTTATATGAATCCCCTACCAAAATCCAATTGCATCAGAAATGGGGGAAATGTGTGGAATGTGAGGATTCCCATGTACTTGAAAATATGAAAATAATCATCTGAGCACGTTTTTCTATAGCACTGCAAGGGATATTTCAATGTTAGAGAGAAAATACAACTTCCTTGGGACAGCTGCGGAAACATGACAGAGTAGCTGAGTATTTTTTGACAGCTACAAAATCCACTTTTTTGGATTTGGCGAAAGTGGAATTTCTGCCATTATTACACCAAAGCCGGCAGGACGGTGCCTCAGCCTAGCAGGGCCTGCAGCTGCGTCCCCTGCCGGTGACAAAGAGGAGCTGGTGGCTTGTGGCAGCACAGGATGAATGTGACCGCACGGGGGGACAGGGGGAGCGTGGCTCGGCTGAGCTCCGCACGTGTGGCTGTGGCAGGGCTCACCAGCCCTGCCTGCACCTTGGTGGATGCAGCTGATTAAGACAAGCCATTAGGAGTGGCTGCCGTGTTTGATTAATTCAATAATAGACTGAACAAAACATATGGGAGTGTGTGAGTGGAGATACAGACTCTGACAGGGGCTGTATATAGATACCCCGGCTTTGACAGCCTGAGATCTATTAATGCTTTAATTAAAATGATCTGTGGAGCAGATGAGGAATACATCAGGACCACTCTTGCAGGAGAAACAACACCAGAATATATATAAAGCAGTGGTGGTTCACTTTCTGTTATTTTCCAATGCTTGTTTTATGCTCTTATATGGATGTGAAAATAAAATCTTTATAACTTTGTATATTCCCTTTAGCATAATCCTTCCCTTCTCGTCCCCTGCCCTCGCAGCACCTGAATTCTTTGCAAGAGGAGAAGATTTTGCTGTAAGTGATGGAAAGCAAAGTAGATGAACCCACTGCTGCCTGAATATGCCAGGAGACAAATGGATAGAATCAAGTTTTATCTAGTATTTAAGACACCAGAAGAATGACTTACCTGCCTTTTTTTTTTTTTGTGGTAGAACTATGAGCTATTCCTCTAGTGCTCCCCCATTACCTTTTTCAGGGTTATACTGTCTCCATGCTGATGCTGTTTTGTGAGAAGAATTATCCCTTCTCCCAACTCTTTTCCTGGTAATGTGTAAGTTGTGGTTCTGCTTTTGAGGCACTCAAGCTTTGCACTTAAACCTGTGTTGCATTCGAAGAGCCCAAGATTTATTCTCTCCTTGTTAAAGCCCTTTCCCCTCTGATCACGTCACTGCCTGGGTTAAAAGTTCTCGTCTGGTGTAAAAGCTAATTTTGTTTCGTTGGTGACGACAAGAACCATATTTACAGTGGTTGGATCATTGCATGACATCATTCTAGGACAGCTCAAAAATATATCCTGACATAGATGTGGGTTGATGTCAGACAGGGGAGGTCAGAGCCAACGAGTGGGTGGCCTGAAAAGTTGACTTTTTCTTATGGTTCCATCATCTAAAAGCAGAACATCTCCACCACCTCCTTCCACAGACTCTCATCTCTCCAGTGCTTGCTAGGATGGATGAGTTTCTTCTTTCCACTTCATGTTTTCTTTGGAATGGCTGATTTTGTAGTATTTTACCATTAAATTATTCATGTTTGCTCACAATTTAACATGTTTACACTATATACAGGGTCAAAATACAGACTGGCAGAGCTAGCAAAAGACAGAAATGGATGTAATGTATCAGTTCTCTAATTCTTAGTAGAATCATAGAATGGCTTGGATTAGAAGGGACCTTAAAATTCACCTTGGTCCACCTGTCCTGCAATGGGCAGGGAGACCTTCCACTAGCCCAGGCTGCTTAAAGCAGTATCAGCTCACCTGAAGTAGCAGCCCTCTCCTGGTTTTATTCTGAGGGAAAAGCAGAGTATTGTAGAGAATCCCTGTTTATTTTCAATGAAGAAAATCCAGTTTTTGCAGTTTGTAACTCTGGGAAGTGAGACAAGCATGAACAGTTTAGCGAGAGGAGAAGAAAAAGTATTTCTGTTGCCCTAAGGGGATCCAAATGAAAATAGGGTTTTTGAAATCTCAGGCAAAAAAAGCTGTACCTGATCCACCTTGGAATTACAGCCCTTATCAGGATTCATGGGGTTTTACATAATTCCTCCTTTTATAATTTGGTTGCATGGGGCTTTCATGGGGTCCAATACCTTGGATTTACAACTCATATAAAAGTTACGTGATATTTTAACTTTTTCTATTTTTAAGAATGCTGTAAAACAGATTGATCTTTGCTGGTCTTCCACTGGAGTCAGTGGAGTTATGCCGTGAGGCCAAAACTTTCTTTTACCTCATTGTGATGTTACAGTTAAGGAGTCTTTAAACTGTCTAACAAAACAAACAAAAAACCAACCAACCAACCAAAAAAAACCCCAAACAAGAACAACAAAAAAAATCAAGTGTCCAACACTGACAGTGAAAGTCCTGGGACAGGAGGAGGAGGGGAATAAAAGGGATGAACAATAAGATCTCCTGGCTCTCACCTTCTCTTGGAAAAATGTTAAAGAAATAACCCCTTTCCCCCCAAGAAACCCCCAGTAGCTACAAATTAAAGGGTATATTATGAAAACTCTTTTTGTAGCCGTCAAAACTGGTCATGGTATAGAAGCAGATTATGGGATAGGTTGGCACTTTCGTTGTGCTTCTGTGTAAAATTAAGCCATCCCTGTATGAAGTGTGTACACAACATAACAAAACCAAAGGATCTCTAGAAAAATGAAATCAAGTGATTTGTGAGTAACAGCTCAGTTTTTAAAAATTTTTGAAAAATATCTGAGTCATCCTCTGTTTTGCCTGTAAAATCACTGGTGCAAGGAGATATTAAAATGGTATTTATTATGCATTTGCTCTGTTTTCTCCAGCTGTTTAATTTGTTTTGTCACTTCTTTGGATTTTGTTACGCTTTATCCCTTTGGTTACTTGTTTCCAACTTTATGGCCAACTAAAATATTAGATTATTACTGTGGGATGTAGCACAGATGGTTCAAATCCTGAGCTCAGCACACAGCTCCGGAGAGGGCTGGGATGAGGAAGTTTCACTCTCTGCTGAGCCACTCCATGGAAGCTTCTCCCTCCTCCATCTGGACATCTGTAGTAGTCCCAGTGCCTTTCCTCAGTCCTGGGGAGAGCAGGTCAGGAAGCTGAGCCTCCTCCATGTGTTTTGTCCCTGGATTTCCTGCCTCATTGCTTATGCTGGTACAACATGCAGTTATTTCCCTTCCTCCTACAAAAGGACTTGCTTAGTTCTGATGAGAGCCACCACTTCATGGGAGGGGAAGGGTATTTCTGCATGTTTTTGTGAATAAAGCTTGCAGGACCAGCTCTTTGCATTTAGAAACCCCCTTTTCTAACCCGTACAAGGCAAAGTCCATTCAATGTTGCAGCGAGAACTCTGCACGGGACACTTGTGTTTCATAAAACCCATTGAAGTGGATTTAGATAACCAAAACAAACCCCTCACATACTTTAATTTAAAAATAACGAGATTCACACTGTGTTTTTGTACTGGGAAGGTTATTTCTTTTGTGAAGCAAGCTGCTGAGATAAAGTCCTGTTGAGGAGGGGAGGAAAAATGTTTGGGGTTTTTTTTGCTGCAATTTTGCCTGCTGTTCTCAGTTATTATCTGCAAAGTTGTGAAATTCAGTTAAATCATTTTAGTCATCTCTTGGCTGCGGGAAATGTGTAACTTGGAGAGAGAAGGAATTATGAAATTTTTGAAAAGTTAAGTGTCAGCCATGTGAATGTTATGTTTCTATACAATTTCTGCTGACTTATTTTGCAGCCAGACATGCACTCAGTTTTGTAGGGCTTCCAGAGAGATTGATTAACATTTCTTTAAATACTAAAACCAAAAACATTAAGAGAGGATCCTGAAGAGTTTCTGAAAGAGCAAAGAAAGCCCAATAAATGGTCTTTATTTCCTCTTAGACACTGAAATCCTGCTGAAGTCACTGGGCAGTTTGGCTTCCATAGACTCACCGAGGAAAAGTACTGAACTAAGTAATGAGCATTAACCCAAGTGTGGCCTAAGAAAACAACAAAATTACTTTGAAAGCACCCAGCCATTATTTTTCTTGGTAGGATTTTTGGATGAAATATTTTTCCAGTTCTGAACAGTTACATTCTTTACTTTAAAATGGCTTTTTGGAGGACAGGGAATGTGTAGGCTCTTCTGCCCTCTGCGTGGCTATAGCTGTAAAATGCCAACACATGGCACCACTAGCCAGTGAGCTGTTTGAAAAAAAATTATCCAGAAATAATCTCTGTCAGGAAAATGAAACAGAGCAAATTGCAGCTGTGCATTACAATATAATGCTTCAGAATTTAATTATGAGGTAAAACTCCTCCCTGTTCCTGTCCTCGCGTTGATCATTGCCATTGTTATTACAAATGCTGGAGTAGATGGAGCAAACAGCTCTGGGTTTTTGTTAATATGGAAGTTATATTTTGAATTTTTATGATTCTTCCTCTGCATGATGGGTGCTCTATATTTTGCATTGTTGAAGCCATAGGAAAATGTCCTGTGGAAGTATCAGTTCAAGACTATTGGTACCTCCCCAGTTTGTCTCTGCTCCAGGGCACTAATATGCAGCCCCTCAATTTTTGCATCCATTTTATGCCAGAGTGGTGCCCAGAGCCCAGTTCAACCCCACAAAATGCTGTACCAGGTGGTGTGGACAGTCAAAAACAAGGAGAGGTTAAGGCCATTAAGCCTTTTTATCTAGCCAGCATCTCATGGTGTGAAACAACAAGCTGAGGGAACTATCTCATAATTATGTTAATCATTAATGATATTCACAGCTGCATTTAATCCTAAATGAAGCCAGTGTCATGTACAAACCCCATCTAAAGGGCAGAGATGTTGAGCAGCTGAGAGCCTGCTGCTGGCCTTCTGTGTCAAGAGGAACTGCAGCACTGGCAGCAGTCAAAAGAGATGGTTCACATATGGCAATAAATCAACAATGATTCAGCCAGCAACCTCTCCAGAAAATATTATGGGGCAAAAATACAAGGTTTAAGTAAACAGTATCACACAAATATCCACTGTCCATACATCACCCAGATGTACCAGCCAGTGCCTGGATGACTGCAGCCCAGCTTAGTCTGATCTTTAGACAATAGAATTTGTTCTTTTGGCCACCTGTACAATAATATCATAGCAAAAATCTTCTTTAATGGTAAACATAAAATCAGAGTTGTACAACATGTAAAAAGTATTGTGCTAATCTGGAAAACATTACATTGGAAGCACTGAAAGGATGTGATTGTCAGAGGGTGAGACTGAAATGTGAACTTCCAGCAACTTTTCCGGTAAGTACTGAGAACATTTTTCCTCTTTTGTTCCCTGGCTTTTGGTGATTTTTAGTGCTTCCATGAATTCCAGATGAAGTCTGACTAAGTGGTGGACAGGTGTAACTTATCAGGGCTCAAATGGGGAATAGCACAACCATTAATCACAGAGCAGGAGCCCTGGGCAGGGAGTCAAAGTGCATTGTCTGCCAAGCACTTTTCTGCAGATTACTTGATAACGAAATTAAGATTGATCACACAGTGCTGATCTTTTAGGTGATGTGAGCTGACCCACTTTTAAAGGGGGTTAATTTGCAATTTCACTGTGGCAAACAGAGATAATGTAATGCAATTTACTAATAGGATTCCAAACATGCGTAACCTTAACCCTGTTTTGGGAAGAAAGTATGACCAATTCACTTTGTCAGTCCTCTTTTCTACAGGGAAGGATCCTTTCTGCAGAGGTTTTCAGATATTATTATTATTATTATTATTATTACACTGAAGAAATACACAGTGAACAAGAAAGGTGTAAAGACCTATTACATAATCTGCATATCACAGAACAATGCCTGATCCAACCCACTCCCCAACAGGCAAGAAAAGTAGGAAAAGAAGTTGTTAACAGCCCTTTACAAATGAATTCTCCCTGCTAAATCCTAAGTCCCTGCTACAATGCGTGGTGGGTTGTAAAAATTAATTGTGAGCAAAGCAATATCTGATGATCTGAGAGACCTTTTCCAATGTAAACAATTTTATATTTCTGTGTTCTCTTAAATGATTTATTCAAACACCTGAACAATCCTACATATGTTTTAAATTGGTACTATGACAGAAAATTTTAGAATAATACTCATATGATCAGAAATTAGATTTTTAAGAGGAAAAGTGTTAAGGAGAAGATGTTGATGTTAATTTACAGTAGTCATAGCAACCTAGTTCTTGCTTTTGTAACATTCTGGTTTTACTGGATTTGGGGGGAGGGAAGAAGGAACAGGTTTTGTTGTATCGCAAGCAAAGTTTGCTCTGCTGAGACTGTGCTTTGCTCTGGCTCTTCTGTAGTTCTGTTACCCAGTTCCCAATTGCTCCAACATAATCCCTTCATACCAGCAGGAGCAGCTCAGGGAAGACAACAAACCTTAAGGAGCAGTTTGAAAACTGAGGGCTGAGCAATCAGTTCCCTGCTGTTATTTATGGGCTCAGTTCTGAGGGGCCTGGTGTTTCCAAAATATTCAGCAAGAGCTTTCAGAAGCCCAAATTGTTGTTGCAGGGATGTTCTGTGGGCCACGTACCTAAAGCTTAAGCATGACAAAACTGATGGTTTTAACAGTTCGGGTTCTTTTTCGGATCTACCATCAGCCAAAGGGATTTTGCTCCAGAATGCTGTCTTATTTAGAGAAACCTCACTCTCGAGAGAGGGCGACATTTTAGAATGTGTAAGGAGTCAGTTCCAAGTCAGAGTGATCAGTAGGAGTCTGAAGGACTGACCTGCCCCGAGCCCCATCAGCTTTGGCACAGTCTGACCCACTCGCTGTGCTGGGTGCTCGGCGGGTCTGGGGTTGTGTGGGTGAGCCCAAAAACATCGATGCCAAAAGGGCTCTGCTGCTTCATGGAGAGCTCTGCCTGCTGCTGTTCATCTCCCAGCACTGCCTGAACCTCTGGCGAGAGTGTAGGAGGCTGGGGAAGAGCGGAGCATCCTGTGCTGGAAAGCTGCTCTCATGCTGCCGCCTGCAGACGTGTTGGAGCAGCTCAGAGGGGCTCCAGCTGGGCTGGACATAGGTTATGGGGTTTGTCTGCACTTCTCTGTTCTGGAAATGCCTTCAAGCTGTTAATAGAAGGAATTCAAGGTATTCATTGAAATGAATTCTTCCTGGAATGAATTAAACACAAAAATGGTGCATCTTGACAGGTATAACTGAGTTGTCCCCACTTAGAGAAGGCGTTCTGGGTTTGGTCACCCCAGAAACGGAAAGCTCTAAAAATTTCATCTGAGTGCAAACTTCTTCAGGAAGGCAAACTATTAATTATGAATGTATTTAAAATTATAGAAAATACCAAGCTGTTCGGTTTTCTTTTTAATAGTACTTCAGAATAAATGCAGCACTTCATCTTCTAGCAATACAAAAGGAAGCAAACCTCTTTCCCAGGTGTCCTGTTATTCCTATGTCCACCAAAGACTTTCCAGAAGTACAGCTCTGCTCACAAACTACTGCTTCAACAACACTGCCCTTCTTGAAACGTGGCAGGCAGGATGCTCTGTAAGCCAGTGCATACCATAAATTTTCAGCTAATGGTCTAAATAGAAAGCAAAAATGAAATCTTGGTGAGAAATCTATTATTTTAAAGGAATATTGAGTTGGCTGGCAGTTATATTTTAAGCTCTAAAATGAGGAAATCAGCTTTTTTATAGTTCTTAAAAGAAAAATGCATAGGAGTGTTCTTCGAGTGCTATGTGTTGTAATCACCAGTGAAAATTTGTGTCTTAATTAGAGAGCAGTGTCTTTTACAAATTAGAATTAGTTTGTCAACAGGTAGTTAGAATAATATGAGTATCTGTTGCTCTTATTTAAAATTGAAATGATGGTTTTTTTTCCTGATTGGCAAAAATAGAGAAAAATAATATTTAATAATTTATCTTTTTTTTTATAAAGAGCTTGAAATGTTCGGCTTTGATAGGTGACTCATGCTGAAACCTTTCTCAAATTATATCAAAACAGACAAGGCCGTTGTCTTCTTGACTTGTAAGATGGTTCTAATTTTAGAATGTACTTTAATGTGAATAAAGAAAAAAAGCTGTTTTCAAATAGTTAGCTCATGTGAAATGAAATAATACATTTAAACTTTTTAATTTCAGCTGCAACAAAAATGTTTCTAAATTGGTACTCACATATGAAGTCTTTTTAAGTTTTGTTTAACCCTTAAAAAGATTAGTTTTTTAAGGTTTATGTTCCCTGTTCTGATTCAGAGCTACAAAACTTTCAGGGAACACTGAATGAGCACCTGTCCTATGCCTGAAATCCCTGCTGGGACACAGCCCTGCCTTTGGTCCAGTATGGTTTGGTTTCAGCTGGAATGTTTTTGATGGAATGCATCATAGTATGTGCTGCAAGCCCTGCTTACAGGAGGACAGGGAATTGATGATGCCTGCATCACTTAGGACATGGCTCTGGACAAAATAACTATTGCTGATTTTCTTATTTTTCCATTATTTATGATAAATGGCAAACAACACTTTGCCATTTGTTAATGGTGTGGGGATCACTGCATGTGACACAGTAATTCTTCTTGGATGGCTCTCCATGAGCATAATGCTTTCTACAGGCTTTTCAAGAAGAAAAAACCAAACTTTCAAGACCTGTAAGCTATGCTTTATCTGAGCACAGAAGAGATTTCATGTAGGTAGGAGAATTGTGTGATGGAGCTGCCCATCGCCCTCAAATTAAACAGGGGAAGGCTGGGGCTGCATTTCTGTGCACAAGCTGTAGCAAGTCGTTCAGCTTTCTTAGCAGTTCTAAACCATTTCCACCTCAAAAGTGCTTATCTTTGTCCAATAGTGGGCAATAAAATAATGTCACCACAGCTATAACAGGTGCTTCGCTGTGTTCAGGACAGGAAACCTAGCCTGAGAAGCAACTAGGCTCCAAAGTGACTTCTGAGTCACAATGGCCTCAAAATCCTAATATGCAATTCTAACCCTGGGTTCAGCCAATGTGTTTTCCTCCTTGCCAGCCCTCGGGAATCCTGGCTACAGCCCCCAGCTCAGCTGGGTCACCAGTGCCTTCACCCTGGCACAAAAACTCGGGGAGGCTGGCTGGCTTCAAACCTGCTCTCCTTGACCTCCCTTGCAGGAGTGTTTGAAATCCTAGGCCTCTTCTCTCCTAGCCCAAGTCATTATTGCCCAGGATGAAGGATTCCTGCTTCTAAAGATTCATAAAAACACTTTTTTCCTGTAGGGGAAGGTACGGATGCCTCTCTGGAAGAGCAGTCAACAGCAGTGGCTTCATGGGCAGAAATAGCAGAGTGTTACTGTAGCTCATTTCTCTGCCTCCTCTTACTCCTTTCTCATCTGATTTCCACCCACGTGCATTCCTGGGGCTGGTTAAAGAAGGCTGGGACAAGATTCCAGCCTCCCTGTGAGGTGCCTGGCGTGGCTGCAGGGGTGGTGCTCCTGGTGTTAGCAGGGAGTGGGCAAATACGGAGAGAAAAATGCTGATTTAGGGTCTGAGAATCCCTTGCCACGGTGATACTCCGCACACAGGCTCGGCTGCTTACTGGGGTTTATGTTTTGTTAGTTTTTTTGGGTATTTTTTACCCACACGCAGCCGTCTGCGTTGGCTTCCAGTGCCATCTAGTGGGATGTCATTTTATTTCTCTAAGAGATGAAGTTCCGGTGAAGACATTTAAAGCCTTTGTGTGAAAATACATTGCTTACTTTCTGTGCACTGCCGTGTCCTTCAGGAATGATCTGTTTACAGGTATTTATCCTCATTTCTGACATTTAAGGTGCATATAAACCGGAAGTTGAAACATAACAAAAAAAGTATAGAACTATATGTTTGCAAGTAGATTGATTGACAAAAGTTTCTTTTCCTTTAGTGAAGGCTTTTGAGAGAGTGTGTAAATGTTCTGATCTTTTAAATAGTAGAGCTGCTTGTTTGCACTGGGAGCACTGTTTCTGTATTGTGCACCTTGTTTTCTGTGTAGCTTTTTTTGTAAGTGGTATAAAATGATATTCTGCAATTCATAACATTTTATGCACTTTGAAATCACGACATAGACCATTTTCCAATTTTTTACTTGTAACCTAACTCCATGTTTTCTAGACACTCCTTTGGTTCCCTCACTGCCCAAGTGGTCTTAAGGATACTGTAAGTAAAAAACTTCTTTTTTTTCCTTTTAACTTCTGACTTATGTGGATAAATATGTGGTACCTCGAGGTTTACAAGTAAAGTGTGGGATCTGTTATTTATGTTTTTATCAGCTGTTGGCCCAGCTCCCTTGGCTCAATGCTTATAAAGAAGTATAAATCCTAACCCCAGCCTCATTAGTTTTATCTGGAGAGGTTACTTAAGGAGATTCTGTGGATGTGCCACTGGCTACTCCTGTACATTGTCCTTGCAACATCAAAATATTTTTGGCAGCATCAGTGGGAAGGAGAGCATTGCTTGGAAAGGTTCTGTGTCATAGCCATGTGTCCTCTTTGCTCTTTTTCTCTATATGCATGTGTGCTCTCTCTCCCTCTCTCTTTTCAGATACAAAGGCATTTTAGGTCCAGCTGGTTTGGTACAGACCAAGCTGCTTTGGGGGTTTTCTGCACTTGGGCCTTGGTGGGTGAGGGTTTAAGGCTCTTGGTCTTTCTTTGAAATGTTTATAAAGTATATAATTTAAAAGACCGATGTCAAAGTACCCTGCCATGAAAAAGAAACAAACTGTGAATTCTGAGAGGCTTAATTTCTGCTCCTTGTGCAAATGTGGTACCTACACAGAGAGGGAGGACTCGCCTGCCTCAGTGCTTGCAAATTCGTTACTGATGGCAGAGTAACTGAGGTTCCTGAGGGCTTCAGGGAAGAAGATGAGAATGCAGAGCTCCCAGCATTAACATTTTAGGTGCATTAAGAAACCCAGACCACATGTGAAAACTGTCATTGCCTGCTGAGCAGGTAATGTGCCCATCAGTTATGGCACAAACTGCTCTGTCTTTTGGAAAGCAGGGGAGGCAGAACACAGTATCATTCAGGTGGCCTGTAATTGCTTTGTTTTGCACAACACTACGTGAAGTGGCTGAATCCCATGGTTGAAAGCGTTGCAATAAAATATTAAATGGGTTTGCATGTGGAGCAAAGAACACTAAGTGCCTTAAACATGCTAGCAAGAGGTTTAGGTTTTTAGCATATTTTGATTACTACCTCTAGGTTCCCCTCAGCCTGGTTACACTTCAGTTTTAGGATAGTTTTTTTTTTGTGAACACACAGGTCACTTTTAGCTGGCTGCAAATGTTACAGACAATTGGATTTCTGGAGCAGCAGCTCCGCTGTGTGGCCCCCCTCACCTCCATGATTTCTGTGTAATTATCAGTGGCACACCTGGACCCACAGTGTCCCAAAACTGTTTTCTAGTAGCACAAAAGATCAGTTGAAAGTTTCACAAAATCTCAGACTTTCTGAGAGCTTATTTTTAACAATTTTTCCTTTCATGTGCCAGCAGGGTTTAAAATGGGTGCTTTTAAATAGTTTCTCTTTTATTAAAAACCGACAACAGCAACAAAACCCCCATGAGAGTAATACACAAATATATTATGTGATGTTCCTAAGCTACCCTGTGATTTCAAAAGAACAACAAACTATTTGACAAAGACCTTGATGCAAGCAACTTCCGAGTAGAAAGAATAACTGGTTCTGGTAAAAGCCACTCACTTCTGATATCCTGTTACATTGACCAGGAGTAAAATGTAAATAAGAACATGACTAAACCCATATTAATAAATGTTTTTTTGGTATACATAATCATATTAATTGAACAGAATCTCATACAAGTGTAAAATTCATAGTAAAGATGTCTTTATTCCAAAATAATAATAATAATAATGTGTTAGGCAGACAGCTACAAAACATCTACACAAGACTTTGGTAAGAAATGTTCATGGTAGCTTTTCCATAATTCCACAGCAAACAAAAACAACAAAGGAAATCTAAAAATGCAATCAAACAGAACTTTGTTTAACTTGTATGCCACACACACAGAGTCCTACTGTACATTTGTTAAGCCCCTAACTTTTCTTTTTTATTATGTGTAAAGATTCTATAGTTTGTATATTAGAAAAAAAACATACGCACAATGCTAAGATCTGATAGTTGAGGTCTACAAAACTGGTGTGACATCTGTGCTTTCAGTTCAGCAGGATTATTCAGGACATCAGAACGATAACAGTTCTTATTTTTATTGACTGATAACCAGTGCCTATTACACTACTAGAAAGTTTACAGTAACAATGCAAGACTTCTACATATTGTGTATCAGAGCTTTTTTTTTCTGAATAGAAAATCAACCTCTTATTTTTTCTTCATTTGTTTTTGTTTGTGTTTCCTTTTTTTACAAAATGTAACAAGCTTAAATGTTTCTCTTGTATCAAGTTAGAAGACAGACAAGTGATGTGTAAAATGCTTCAACAGAAAAACAAGTGTGAAAAGCTGAACCTAAGCAGGAGTGGTCACACATTTCTGACCCGGTGCAATCTACCTTGACGCTTCATGTATTAACAAGGTGGGGAAAAAAGCAATTTGCAACATTCAGAACTTTAATGAGCCTAAGAGAAATGACTGGAAATCACACTGAACAGCCTTCTAAGAGAAAGAAAAAAAAAGTGAAGAATCAAATTAGTAAGAACCACAGAGAAAGGAAAGCCAGATTGTTTTAGTGGACAATTTTGTGGGCATATTCAGAAAGGAGTTGTGTGTTTTCTGTAAGTGTATTTGGACTATGTGGCCTTTGGAACAAGGAGTATTTAGTAGACAAAACAGCTTGATGAACCAGAAGAAAAGTGAAAATGAAAATACAACACTGTGTTTAATCGATTATTTGCAGAAACAGGCACAGTTTTGCAAGGTTAGGTTGAACAAGTGGTAAGGGTTGATGAGATAAATCTGGTTCCTGCACTCAGCAACTTTTTTCCATTCAGGAGAAACTTCTGCTTCCTCTGCCCCAGGCTCATATATCCTTCAAAGCCTTTAAAAGCACTCTGACACACATTTTATGGTCAGAGATTACTTTTCTGAGTGAATGGCCTCAGCTGGGACACCCCTGCCAGCTCAGCCAGAGATGTGGCTTTGCCTTGGCCGAGCCCCTGGCATTGATCATTGTGGCCCTTCTCTGCAGTTTCTTCACCCAAAATATGCTCAGCTGGTCACTCCTCCAGTACCTGTATCATTCCACTGGTTTTCTCGTTGGGTTTTCTTTTTTTTTGGTCATAAAAGTGTAATGTAAGGTCCTAAATGCACTAGTGAAGGACAGTCTTGCTGCTATGCTGTGATGGCAGTGCTGTACAGACATAAACTGCAGAATTTTTCAACAGCCACAAGGAGGCAAACTATCTGAAATAATATTATGCAGTGAGCCAAGCTGTGCAAAAAGTGAAATGTTTGGTTTTAGCATGAAACTTTGTTATACTCTTTTTTCCCCTGGTTTGGTTGACTATGGGTGTGCACCCATTTCATTTAGCAGCAGCAGGAGAGGGTTCACACTGCAGCTGGTTCCATTATTTCCCTGGCCTTTCCTTCACTCCAAATCTGCAAAAAGCAGTAAAGTCCCTTGAGGGGATGGGATGTGATGGCTGTGGAAGTCCTGAGCAGCCCTTGCAGTGTTCAGTGGAGAAATGCTGATGAACAGCCCTACAATTAATGCCACCAGCCCATCGAGCCCGTTCAGGTACAGAGCATCCCCAGGGTGGTGGTGCTGGGGAAGATGAACAGCTCAGAGGGTTGTGGTGCTCAGCAAACAGGGACATTTGAAACCCAGGTGTCAGGTCCTCAGAGTAGTGACCAAGTGTTAAGGAAGTGAGTAAATTACTTAAGGCTGGTTTAAAGAGACCATTAAAAAAAAATTCTCTCCATTCATTTCTCTCAAGCTTAAGAGTCAGCATCAACAGTTTTTATTTCCAGTGCATTGTTTTCACTTCTGTAGAGACATAGGTGTATGCTGCCTTGCCTGGACCAAAAGACAACCCATCACCTTCCCCTCTTAATGTTAGATTGTTGAACTTACAGGACAATATTGTATTTCAATAGCAAGTGGGGCCCAAGGGTGTTGCTGATTACACCTGATTTCTTGTAGGGATGAGAGCTAAATTCTGCAGGAGATGGGGTAAAATAGCAATTAGAAGGGTGAGGAGGTATTTTCTAATCTCAAGCAGTTTATTGATCACTTAAGTAGTCAGGAAGGGCATTTAACCTGGCTAGTATATCTGCAAATGGGTAATTCTCACAAATTTATTAATTTTTAGATTATCCTATACTCTGAGTAAAAAAGTCATAAATGACACTGCTGTAAATGTATTCTTGTGCCAATCTATAATTATTTTTTTAAATACTGTAATTTTTTTTTCCTTTCAGAGGCTCATTTCAGTTTTAAGGGATGCACAAGAACCTGGCTCACCTTTTCTTGACCATTTTTGTTTTATTATAAACCTCTTACCCTCTTCACCTGTGATTAACATCCTTGTGAAACCGAATCTAATTTTTTAGTGTCTCTCATGTGGAAGACTTCCTGTGACACAGCTGCTGCAACACTCTGAACCAATTTCTAATAGTTCTGTATCCATTTTAAAAGGCAATGGATAGACCCAATATGGACTGCACGTATACTATGATATTTGCATGTTTCCTTTATGTGCTGTTTTGAGTGTGATTGTGTAGTGGTCAGACATCACTACTGAGCTGCAAAAATTATTTCCTTTTTAAGTTTTGAAGAAACAAAGACCTTTTTGCATGGACCACAGCATCCATGAGAAGAAAAGTGTTTAGGATTATTATTATAATAACTATCAGCTTAACCCAATAGTGTAAAAAAATAAACATGCACCTTTAATATTATTGAACCAGCATTACTGAAATTACTCCTTGGCATAGTTGTGTAATCACAGAGGCACAGCTTTGGATTTTGAAAATCAAATCTAGAAAGAAATCCTCCCACAGATGAAGCTTTCTGTCACTTTAACTTAGTTTTGTTAATATGCATGCATCCCATGTCTTTACAAGTAGTATTTCTATATGGCTATTCCATGTCCACAGATATGTTTGTATTTTAGTTAAATAACTCATAATGACTTTACTGTTTTTATGCATTAAGGGCTGGCTGGAGTACCAAAGATTTACTCTCAGCATAAATCCATGAGGAAATATTTATAAAATATTTTTCTTGCACCAGCAAGACTAAAAAGCAAACCACACTGCAAAAATGAAAACTAATATACACTTTATATTTTGTTGTTGTTCTTGTTTTAAAAAGACAAACCAAGGTTGACTTTCCATTTAGCTCAGAGTGCATCACGTGGAACCTTATGTTTTGTTAACAAGGATGAACATTACATGCTCTTAGCTCCTTCTTGTCTTTGCAGCTGGTAAACTGAGTGCTTTTGGACCTCTTCTTCACCATCATGTAGCGCTCCTGAATTCCACCTCCACAGAGTGTAGAACATTCTGTCCAAGCAGTCCATGGTTTCAGCCTACAAACTGAAAAAAATAAGTGATTTGATTCAGTTTTCAGTAGTAGAAACCCCTGCTGAGTATAATCAAGTTGCATTTGTCAAACACTGAAAAAAGGCATTAAGAAAGAAATTTAATGTCTGTGTATAAAAGACAGATAAAATTAAGAAATTGTTAAATGTCAGACAAGCATGACCCACAACTTAGCAGTAATTCCTATCCAGAATTGTGGTGTTAATTATACCACAAGATACTATGTTTTGCTGATTGTAGGAATTAGTACTTGATGATACTGTTCCCCATGGGAAAAGCAGTCCAGGCAGATCTCTTGGAGCAGCCTGAGTCTGAATCAGACTATTGGGGTGGAAATTAGCTCAGTTTTGAAATTCAGCATTGGATCCAGGAACAAATATTTTAAATGTTTGAAGCTAATTGGATGTAAAGATTACCACCCAGCTCTGCAGAAACTGCAATCAGTCCTATGCCAGGTGTAAATGTTAAACTTTTTCACACTTCTGTGTGGAGCAGCTAAAATATTTTTAGTGATGGGACATGGACAGATGTGGGCCTTTCTCCATGGTACCCTAAGCTTAGGCTGGGTGATTTTGGTGATGGGCAAGCACTGAAAGTGGCTGTGTTTTATTGTACGGCTAAAACTTCCCCAGATGGAAATGCTGAAGATGCTCTCACAGAATGCAGTGGAGCTGCTCACAAACTGCTGTCGTGCAGAAAAGCCATGAACATACTGAAAGTGGTTTCACACTCACCTGGATATTGCTCACTATCTAAATTCTTCTTTGCTTGCTCACTTCTCCTTTTCTCCCGGGCCTCCTTCCAGCGCCGTTTTTCCATGCCTGGGCCCCGCAGGCACTTCCTCACTCTGCATTTTGTACGTTGGACGGTCTCTGGGCAAGCTGTTCCCCCAAACTGGGGCTCTATTTTAATCATCCTCGTCCTGATCATGTGGCCCTTCCCACAGGAGGTGTTGCACTCGGACCATTGGGACCACTCTGTCAGCTCACAGTCGATGGCTGCAGGGAATAAGAAAAGTGACACAAAATCCACGAGATCTGAACACAAGGCCAAGAAACACACAGATGTGCCTGATGAATCTTTACACCCCAAATACATGAACTCTACTTAAGCCTCCAGTCTCCTCAGCAAATGTTTGGAGGCTGCATGTCAAAATTTTCTGACTCCATTTCTAGCAGGAGTATTATTTGACACTCTCCTCAATTTCTTCTTCAAGAGTGGTGCTGGCAGATCACTAAAATTACAAAGAACATATAAATAATTCTCCTGTGCCTTCTTCAATTTTCCCACCCATCTGTCTGTTTTGTAATGAAAAGCTGTTGAAAATTGAGTTATATTTGAAAAGAATTTTCTACCTCTGAGACCTGAGCCTTGCTTTGCTGGCAGTGTTATGCAATAAGCCACATTCACTAATACCATTATATCTTAAAAGTTTTCATCTTTCAGCACTGCTTAACACTTACAGCCCCAGTGAATAATAATCAAAATGATATTTCACATTATTTAAGAAAAGCTGAATGAGCAATTACAGTGTAAAAGCCTTTTTAACCAATACTTTCTGTGAAAAATAATGTAATTTGTGATAAAACCTCGTAAACCAGCTGGCAACAGGATGCTAAAAGCAATCATATCTCATTCATTTGGCAGTGCCTTAAGCTATCACACTTCACAAAGACTGAAAAGCAACTAGAAATTTGCTCTACCCAAGAAGTGGGGGATTTTAATGGAGTAAGGTAAAAAAATCACTGCAGCTGCCTCCACACCATCCAGTGTCAGGCTGCAAAGTGATACTGTTCAGAGACGTATCGAAAGTGGAGAAAGCCTCTTTTGTGCCCTTTCTGAGCTAAAAGAATCACACAGGTGATTTCAACTCTTCCTTCTTTCCTTCCTGGCACATGGTCTGCATTTGAGTTATAAGCCACGTTTTATAATTCTGACTTGTCTCCTACTGGGAAGTTGCCTGGAGCTGTAGCATGTTAAACATGCAGAACTGCATTCCCATGGCAATACTAGGAATCAGCGCAGGGTGAAGTAAGGCAGCCTGAACTTAAGACATGGTTGTCTTCCAGCTCTCAGTTGCTGAAAATGGATGACTGTGGTAGGTTGAGCCTGAGCTGATGGACAGCTCGTTTGACCAGTGGCGCTTTTCAAAATTTCCATATATAAAGGCTGGAGAAGACAGGAAGTGCCCTCTCTTTTTGGGGTTTTGCCACTCCTGCGGGAGGGGGGGAAGATGGCTTCTGAGGTTCTGCTCCTCAGAGCGGCCTCGAGCCTTCCCTCCCCCTCCCCCGGTGCCGGGGGCACGGCCCCGGGATGCCGGCGTGCCGGCAGGAGAATTCTTCAGAGCTCAGCAGGTGAGGAACAGCTATATTCGCTGCAAGTAGCTGCAACATCCAGCAGAGGCTTCTGAGGACTGCCCCCCCGCCCCCCGCAATGTGGCCGCGGAGATTTTGGCAGAGACTGATGGGGCTAAGAAACTAACATCAAGGAGCCAACAGCACAAAGGAAGTGAGGCTTTCTTCATCATAAAGCCTGAACGACGGACTATTCTTCATCATGGCGT